>JABASH010001936.1:0-22811 GCA_019776445.1 Tomocerus maximus | reverse complement strand
TAAAGTACAACTACAGAATTAGGACCTAACCCATTTCCGACTTGATAAATGCTTACCAATGCGTTATTGAATTTTGGTTGCAGAAAAAATCTGATTTATAGAATGAGATTTTATTTCTTGAGATGTTGGCTTTAGGAAAAATAATATTATCAGCAAAGCGTATCAAATGAAACTATTTTTCCTTTTAGACCGAAGAATTAATAAATAAATTCGAATTCAAATCACGCTTTAACTAGACTTTGTTGTGTTTAAAGAACAAACAAACACAATGTTAGTATCTTTTATGATTAGCCAAACGTAACCATACAGCTACGAGTAACATCCTATTATTTTTAGTTATATTTATGTATAGATGGTGTTATTAGGTTAGGTAAGAAATGTTCCACGGTTGATTATGACTCTACGAAATTGCGAAATACTAGTAACTAATAATAGAGAAGAGGAGCTTACGAGTTAAAAAGAGGAATGAAATATAATATTAAATACTTTAATAGATAATAATAAGGTATGTAAAGGAAGGCCTGTTTTATGTAATAAATTATGGCATGGTAGAATGCACTGATGAATTAGAAGTGCTAACATTCGCATTATATACACATCTAGAAACGCATATTATCTGTATCTGTCAGAAGAAGGTATAAAATAGGAAAGGAAGAAACTCGAGTAAATATAAAGAATTCTTCTCTGTAAGTGCATTCGGTTGTGTTTATATATTATGTGCATTCTTATCCGAGTGTATTGTAATACAATGCCAGAATAAGGATCTTTGGACAGAGTCCAAGCCAAAAAGGAACGAGCCGAGTCATAATAACAGAACAGACGAGACGAACGCGAACTCGAGTCAAATGGTTTTCAGCTACTCACTCACTCATTTACACAACAACAGAACAGAATCTTTTAATTCCTTCCCTGTAATTATAGAGCCGTTAGTTTTAATACTTCAAGTATTTAAGACGAACAGGAGGAAGATCAAGAATTTGCCTCCTACCTGTCCACTTCAAATGAAATAGACGGAACAGAACGGAACATAGTCATAGCATAACTAACACAAGTTTGTATTGTTTTATATGTGTAAGTATGTAGTACTATATAAAATGCATCTATAGTGACCTGCAGATAGGAAGTAGGTAGTTTGTGGTACTTATGTACAGTACAGGTGTTGTGTTTCATAATTTTTTTCAGTTAGCACGTGTATTACTCTCGTCTGTAGCTTCAACTTTTCCTACTCTGTAGTATTCTAAGGAGAATGTTATGTATTATACAGTAATATAATTATAATTACCAAAGAGAGGAGAGTAATAAAGATAAATATAATTAGAACTCTCGTTATTTCAAGTTAACATCTATAACTTTTAAGCTAAAGTATACTGAGGAACACTACGTAACAGATTTGACTATTGTTTTCGGCTTCTATTTAATAATGAAAACATAAGTTGTAATCAAGAGCTCGTCGGACAGAGGAATGTGTGGGTGCCAAATCATTATGCTTTATACACTCCCTGTCTGTCTACAAACACATGTTATGTACATAATTAATGAAACTTGAGACTGCATTAAGAACCTATATAATTTTCTTGAGAAAAACCGGAAAAATATCAAGCTAATTACAAAACGATGCTCATAAAGTTCACGCAGCTTCCTTTACGCTGATTATTAATCTATAGAAACCTTACTTCTTGAGACAAATACAGTTATGACAATTTTTGACAAGTGGAAGTGGAAGTAATATCCGTTTTCCTTTTTAAGAAATTCGATCAAATCGGAATGCTATTAGTGTCAAAAGAATGAACCTTAACATTTATAACTGTGATTTCGAAGTTAGTTTCGCTAGATTATGTAATGGAGCTTATTCAAGTTGAAATGTCTCCCTACTTCCTTCCTTCCTCTACGATTTCATTGACTGCACTCTAAATGCTACTGTCGCAAAAGAATTGTAAATATTTTAAAAGTGCAAGTAATCGCTGAAATCTTTTCTCAGGATGAGCCAAAGATGACACGGCATAAAGTGACAAGATTTTTCTGACATAAGAAAATTCGTATTTTCCCTTGAAATCCTACGTGGAAATCCATTTTTTCACTACAATTGCAATTCTATTGTCATGTTATGGCTATTTACACTAGAATAAGAGAGACTGTAGGCACAAGTACTAGACTGCACTACTCACATTCACACATACGTTTTGAATTAGGCACTGCGAAAATGTCTTACCTCTTCAATGTAAGAGTACAAGAGAAGATCAGTGCAGAATTGAGACGAGAAAAAATTGACAGACGGACGGATCTCGCTCGGCGAGTCACTTGAAATTGTCGGAAACACTCAATTTTTTTCTGGAGATAGTAAAATGCTCCTGATGCTCGAGGTGGTTCAGGCGAAGTCAAGTTAAAATGAGTGTAGTTTGGAAGCAAAGACTTTGCTCTGCAGGTATAACAATAATGCAGTGTGGAGGACAAGTACAGATAGAGTCGGAGTGTCTTTGCAATTAGGATAATTTGCTATTCACAATGCAAATTCTCTTGCCTACGAGAAAAGCTAAAGGTTGCACTGATATTCCACGCTGGTGCATTAGTGTAATGTACGATGATGTATCTTCCATTATCTTACACCAAAACTGAAGATAAGAATTTATGTAAGTACCTAGTTATGTACTTGAACTTTACCAAGCCAAGAAAAAATTCATCGAATTCAATCTTTCTCGTCGTGTTCGTGTCATCTACGTGAGATGACAGCCGGACACATTAGAGACAATGACAACCAGTAGCATCAAAGTTGTGTAATAAAAGAAATCTGTAGAATAATTTTCTACTTTATAGCACTTGTATAGTGCAACTTTAGGAATGTGCAAAAGTACAACTCTTGATAACATAAGAAATAAACACAAGAACGACTACTCACATCTGCAACAAGTATACGACTATTCCTGATCATTAATGCAATAGGCAACACCCTTTAATTCCCCTTTTTGACATTACACGTTATGAAACTAAACCATTAATCATCAAGAACACAAATCGGTCAATTTAGTAAATTCATTGGACTATGGAATCTGGATACCACATTAACCTTGTTTCTACATGATAAAACATTGAATATATACTTCAGGGAAACAATTCAAACTGAAATAACAACAATTTTGCAAAATACACTTTATACAATCACCATGTGGTTTAGTCGGTTTAGTGTACTTATGTGTAGTTACATAGTCCGTTTCATTGCCTTTACCAATAACCGTGAACTCATAAACCAAACTAAACTTTCCAGGAGCTAAAACTTCTAATAGCATAAACATTGCTTGTCATACTACTCTACAATTGCCTCAAGTGTTTACAATTGTTTTAGCCTCATTTGATGTCATCAAAAAGAATAAAGTTTAAAACCCTATCTACTATTTGTTTCTTTCAATGGTCACTATTTATTTACTTGTTGGGTTAGTCCATTTCCTTTAAGAGTTCAACTTAATGCTATTTTCTGGTAAAGGAGACAATTCTAATGCATCGTCAGCGTATAAAAGAAAATTATCTTTACAAAATACTCGATTAAAACCTTTTACCATGAGACACAAGCTAATCAAAGTTATTCTTTATAATGCAGTATAGCAAACTTGAATTCTAACCTGAAAAATTGTATTTTGTAGGAACAGATAAGAAAATATTGCTACAATTTTGCATGGACAGCTCATTATGTGAATGTGATGTTCAGGATATATCTGCAGTAAAACATGGGAAAACACAAAGTATCTAACACATTTCATGCATACCAAAGAGTGCTCCAAATGCGTATTATATGTTTTTTTAAATTCTCAGTCTAATTGAGTTTTCAAAGACATGTAGGTACTTTATGTATTTAGTACTTTATATTGAAGATAGATTTCATAATGTGTTGGCAGATGAAGAAGCTCAATTGAGTTTTTAGAGCGTCATTTCATTCACAAGTCATTTCGTGTCATAAGACAAGTCAGCCAACGTCCTTAGAAAAACTTCTTTTTACTTAATATTCATCACGTACATGATTTAGGAAGTAGCATAGTGTTAAATGAAGCTTATCAAACAGAACGCAATACAAATATGACAGTTTCGATCGAAGAGTAGTAATATAGTATTTACATAAGTGACTACAAATACCACATAGAATGCATGAGGGACTTTAAAAGGATTCCTTCACACACAGTCATGCACTCTGCTAGAGATTACTAGAGAGAAAATTGCAAATTTTTCGCACGGCCGTGATTTAATGCTTCTCCTCGGGAAGGTCCCAAAAACTTCGATAAAAACTAACACAACAGAGAAGTAAAGTTCAACCCTGAAGTCATGAGTGATACTTTCTGCATCTTCTTATTCTTAATTTCATGAGTGCATAATCTTGATCTAAAAATTATTTCCTAAAATTTAAAGAAACTGAATTGTTTTTATCTGGTAGATAACCAAGTGCAATTATCTAATGCAAGTTAAAGGCATAAAGGATCGAAAGGGAAAGAATCTGTATTTGCTAATACTAAATTAATCAATTAGTATGCGTAAAATAATTTATGATGTCACATCATAGAACTTTTATAGCAGTTTTAAATGAAATTGGAATAGAATTCAGTGATATTTATTTGTGTAGTGTGCATCACAAGATAGATTAAAAAATAAGCTGTCCTCAACAATTTTACAGTTTTTCGTAGCACTCATCTAATATCGTGAGTGTTATTCCACTGTTTATGAAATTATCTGCTCTGGGTATTGTTTCTTACTCGCGTTCAAGCGAACCTCTTTGATTCCAGCAAAAAAGAAGGAATGTCAAAATATCTAATAAAAAATACACAACAGCAACGCAAGAGAGAAAAAAATGAACTGAAGTGGCTTGAACGTCTAATTCTCATTCCTGAGTGAGTACGCACAGTACAGATACGTGCCAACAAAGTTCCAAATGGACGATATACAATATCAACATTCATCCGGGGGATTTACACAAAACAAGTATGAGGTAACTTATGATTTGCAGTATATACAAAAAAAGTAATATGAAGTATTTAGTAGTAAAAGATTATGTATTTGCTGTTTCATATTGTTATTAAGTTTGTATCCGTAAGTCCGGTGATCTGATCGTAAATTATCAACAATGCAGCGATGCACGTCTTATTCATGAAGAATTCTAAAGGAGATTGAGGGAGGAATCGACAGAGATACAACGATATGAAATTGATGACTGCCCATTCATTCTTTATGGCCAGTGGAAGTTCGAAGAGAAAATCTCAATAGAAATCACAGTAAACATGCAATTACAATTTACAGGAAATCAGGAAATAACAGCATCAGAGTGTAATGCTGCGAGGGATGGAATTGTTTAAAGTTTGCATACTTATTAAAAGTTAGTTCAGAATTTGTTGAAACTGACTGGATATTACGTCTGGGTCGTCGTTCTACCTTAAAAGGTCACGGGTCATCCTCGTGCACCTAAAACTCATTAAATTAACTCACATACCGAACATATTGAAGTCACACTGCAGAACGGACCAGGCTAGAAACTACTCAATCAAACTCATGTTTTACTATGACAGAAAGTTCTTGGCTGTCAATTGAATTCAGTCATTAAAAATTTATTAAATTCCTGTCATGAATTTCTACTTAGAGTTGGGCGCGTCAAAAGTCATTTCGGGTCGCACTCATCACGCATCGTGACATTCTGTAGGTACTATTATGTAAGAAAATTATATAAGATGTGTTTTGGAACATTATTAAGAATTGTAATTTCCTGTAGGAAATAGAAAACTGTCTTAGAAGCTCTGTTTAACATTTGTTCTTCCCAAGTTCTTTGCCTCACCGCTTAGCTAATCAGTAATTAGAAAATAAACTCAACAACAAATTCATTGAGATGATGATGCTATTACAATTCTCTTGTTTTTTGAACTCAACCAATGACCACTGTGCAATTACACACATTAGGTATTTATTTTAGCACATTATTACACAAAGGGAAGTGTAGGTCAAAGTCTCTGACTGATTTGGATTCGCATGGTCCAGGCGTAACTTGTAATTCTCGCAGAGGGAAATGACTCCTTTATTCTATGAAACGAATTTGGATGAACTTGTATCTGTAGATTTTTGCCCTAGCACCTTATTGCAATCAAAATAAATTGCTCTGACTCAGGAGAATTACAATCATAGATTGGTGGATGTGATGACAAGGCAGACAAAAGACGGGCGCTAATTTCTAAAGATAAAGTCCAGTGAATCTGTCTGGCCAATTCAAATCAAATGGCAATATTAGTAAATATAGAAGGCTCATGTCTTGACTACAAAGAAAAGGCTTAATAATCCAAAGACAATTACTTAAGATGTAAGACTGCCCTTTTATTTTCTCATGTCTATCTCCACAGTTCGGTTGGACATTGATGCACTCACCTTGCCGGCCAAACAAAAGAGTAATCTTATTGCAATTTAAAGTTCAGTTCAGCCGAATGCAAGCAATGATAACAAATAGGTACATACATACTTATCTTACCTACAGTAGTGCGGACACATAATTACAATTTCGATTAATGTTTATATCCAAAGCTCGGACTCAAGTGAATTTAACTGAACTCATCCTGCAAGTTGTATTATGTATTGCTATTGCAGCAGAACCTAACAGATTAGCTCAACGAAAAAACTAGTATCAGTACTTAGGCAGAAGTCAAAGCCAGGTAAGCCAGGAGCAAAATAAAAGACTAAGTCAAATTGACGGAGAGAAAGGAAGGACACACACAATACAAAACAAAGTAACACCAATAGTGTAAGAGTCTCTTGCCAAAAAACTACGAAATCATTCAATTACATTGCATTCCTAAATCCCTTATGTAATCTATCTATGTTCTTAAGGGATATAAGATATATTTATGTATGTGAGATTTTCTATGTATTGAATGAAATGTCCGGATTCATGCTCTTTGTATTCTGTACTACTTTAGTTCAACGTCCGACCTAAACTAAACTTTAAACGTTTTCATCCCTCTTGCTCCTATAAACGTAGTGAATACATATGGATTCCCATCTTCCTCTCTTCTTCCGAGATCCTCAAGTGAATGTATTAGCCGAACAAACTAACTAAACTAAATTGCATACATAATACATACGTGTAGGTAGATTGTAACCAGTATATTTTTCCTATTAGCTATACTTACATGCATTTAATACAGGCTCCTTTACCTTTTTTTAACAAAAGTTTTTCGCGTAAGCATTGCGTTACGTAGGCATTTAGGTAATAATACAGTACAGCACATTACATTGAACGTGGTTTGGTTTGCTTGCCGAATGGATAGTCTTGTGTACCTTCGTCTACGCTCATTCCTACCCCATTATGTTCTTGCACTTACTATTTTATGCTTTCTTTCTTTAACAAAATGCAGCAGTCCATTCGACAACTGCAAATTAGATCCCATCACAACATAGCGTAAAACATCAGCAAAGAATTCACAATGCCTCCCCGTCTCATCCTTATCAAATTTATGCTATACTTTGTATATAGTAATTTCACTTATATAACCTACATTATACCTGTCTACATAACTACACATGCTAAACATATTGGCTCAGCTCGTGTCATGTCATTTACACAGATCAGATCGAAATATTTCTAACAATAAGACGTAAAAGCAAAAAAGTCAAAATGTAAACTCAACTCAAGTGAAACCAAACCTAAAGGAAGGAAGCAGACCAGATCAAAGAAATGCAACATGCAAACGGATATTCGCTCAATATGAAAAACACCATTTCCTCTGTCCTTCACATACAGACATGCCTAAACCTCGGGTTTTAATCCCAGATAATATGAATTATGAACATATCTTGGGTCAGTCAGCTTCATTTGAATTGGTTCTCTTTAATTTGCGTTCGTTGAGAAAATGCTCATGCAAGGAAAAATGCATTAACTACATCACATGCAATAGAGTCTGCTGGATCATGCAAACCAACCCTCTCAATCTACTAGAGTGCTTATGTCTGTCCGAAACTAATGTCCATGTAAAGGCAAATTAAATTGAGGCAAAAACTACAGAGTAAAAGAAGAGGATCAACTTTTTCTCTAGTTGGAGTGCTGAGTGTGTCCGTAATCTCAGTTTGACTGATAAGTACTACTCTTTGATATCTACACTACCATTAATGGTAGTAAATGAAACACTACGTGCTAACCAAACTACGGTACTGTTTTAGCACTTACTACAACCTCCCTATGTCTTTTGCCGTCGTAATCTGACCTCTTCGTTTTAGTCTAATATATTCTAGTGAAATTATTAATGTTTAAATTATTTTGGCCTTTTACATCTGGATTACTTTAATAAGAAATGATGTTGCATGCTAATCCTGATTTAATCCTTCCTTTTCCAAAACTACGATCTAGCCTTACAGTAGTGGGTAATCAAAACGGCAAATTTTGGGTAATACATCATTAAAACCGAAAAGCAGTATTGTATAATAATTCAGTCCAAATTAATGGCCTTGAATTTTACACGATGCTGTACTGAAATTGTAAAATGGCGATAGATAATGTCTTGTTTGTCAATTCGCTTCAATTTTCAATTTACTTGTTACAATTTAGATTCGTTGCACACAATCGTAACGAGGTTCTTAACAGAGATAAAGAGTAAACCAACAAATTCCGTGAATAAGTCATGAAAATAATAAAAGTGTACCACAAACTGCCATTTGTTTTCAATGTTACTTCCTATGCGGCTACAAAGCGACAAAGATGAACATTAGTTGTCTATTTTGTACTTGGACCAAGATGATAACAACATTTTACTGGCATTATTGGGTCGGTTGTACTTGTTCTTGTTATCATTAGTTAGTATAGTTAGCTTAGTTGGTTATTTATATAGGAACACGTAGTGAATTATTGCTCGGTAAAGAGTATGGTTAGATCCTGTCCTAGGCTGTTTGAGTTTTCTATCTGACCAAACGAATTCCATTTACTTTATCTTGTGTAAGTGTTTTTTCTCCTTACATGAGAGTGCTGAAATAGGAAAAGTGAGTGACTAGCTAAAGAATAAATAGTTACTGGAGCTGTAAAACGTAAAAGTCAAATTACTGTCCCATTACTACACTGCATTAGATGAGAGGAAGAAGTGCTAATGTAAGTCACGTCAACGCTAAGAGGTATGCATTCTTTTGCATCATTCCCTGGTATCTTAACTACTGTGAGTACATAATAGGTTAGGTACTGTAGGGGTAGTAAGTAAAATATAGTTTACAATTTAAGGACGCTTGTTCCACGACTACGACAATTGAAGTCGACTTAACACTTCCTTGGCTTTTGTAAGTTTTATACATAGAAACACATTCCATTGCATTTGGCTGTGTGTTCTTGATATCTGCCTGTTCATGGCCAAGTCAAAGCCTTTATTATTGTTACGTTTACTACGAGTTGAATGCTCTCGTCTCATTCTCATCTCCCCCATTCAATCCACTCTACTCTACTCATCTTCACCACTTTACCCAAAAAACTTATTTTCTTTATATAACTTTCTGTATATTTACATTCTCTACAATGAAGTCTTCGATATACTTTTGCATGTGAGCATATCATTATGATTTTGAGTCACATCTGTAAATTCTGCATCAAATCATACTTATTATTTAATATACTAGTAAAAAAAACAAGACAACAGAACAAAACTGTAAAAAATGTTATCCAGTGTGGTTTGGTTTGAGTGATTTACGTAGGTGCTGTGATCATATTCCTGTTGTGGTCTATTGTTGTTGCTAAGATTAACATGGGAAAGTCAAAAGTGCAATGGAATGAAAATGGTAAATAAAAATGCATCACTAATACAAAAATAAGTAGAATTGTCATTTGACAAGACAAATTGTTACGTGGCTTCATTCAGAACGGTGATGCTTTTATCTCCTACATACTTTTAGCTTAGGTATTCTCATATGGAAAATATTTTACTTCCTCCATTTGACTTCCCTTTCTATTACTATTCCATTTGTTTGTTGTCGTCGTGTCCTCTTGCAAACGGGGAAGAGAGATTCAATTGACAACTTTTCTGCACCTGTCTCATCTTGGCAAACGTTACCTAAGCTAAACGTGTTTTCATTCTTTTGTAAGAAATGTGAATGAGAGGACAAGTGTAATCTAAATCACCTCTCCGTTAGTGCACATCTGTGTACATACATTATATCGTAATATAATGTATAACAATGCCTAATTATACATTATATGAGATAGCGCAATTCTAAAATCGAATCTAATGAGAGCAAATTTACCTGACTTTATACAAATCTCAATTCTATTGTTGTCTCTATCTGTTGTAGCACGGAATTGTTAATGGTAAGTCATGTATTGTATTTTGTTACACGATACTACTTAGTCAAAAGATAAAAAAATAAATATACATGCAAAAGTTTAACTACCTACTAGGTAAAGGGAAGGATGAGACGAAATTATAAAATTGACTCTCCCATTTCCAATGAATCTGAGATTTTCTTGTCTATTGTTACTTTTTTAAGCATATACTCAAAGAATTTTTCTCATAACCTTTAGGATGTATCTAGTGATGAATTTGAAGAGCCAGGCTCATTTCCCTATATCATGATTGCAATGTATTAGCGTCAATGCATGTGAATGAGAATTAACCTCAACTTTCTTTCTGACTGGTTATCCCGACTAGTTCCTGATGGAACAGAATATCTTTTTCTTGAATTAAGACAAACAATGTATTTAGATGTTCAGTGTCTCAAGTATACCCAACTGAGATCCCAGTGCTCAATTCAGTTTTTAGAGCACACTGTACCATCGAGAATCAGACGGAACCAGTCAAGTCATAAGCCACAAACAGCAAAATACTAATACTTGTCTAATTAGATACTGGAGTGGAAGTTGGAGGTGTGAAACAATTTTATGAGAACTTGAGACGTGAACATTTTGCCTACTCATATCCTTATAATGCATATACTTATAAATTAAGACTAATCCTCCAGATTATCTGCACATTGCAATTTGTGGCGAGCGTCTATCTAATTTCCATAATTGAAATAAATATCTGCCCATTGACTACGTCTCCTATTATTTCTGCTGCACTGCAGAAAACCACTGATTTTCATCAGTTTTCCTCATTCTAATAATTTCCTTTGTTTACTCAAAGTTCAATCCACTTCAACTTGGAGATTTTCCAGCGTTGAAAACCATTGAAGCTACCGAAGAATTGATCCAGTTTTCCAGTCTCAACTTGTAAGTACCTATACTACCAAATAACCTAGATTTATTAATAAAAAAATCTTACCTTGGAAGACTATTCAATGTGTTGATACGATATTTTTGAAAACCAAGAAAATTGCAAATGCGCAAAAACGTTTTCTCCTTGGAAAACGTTCGGAATTGTCCACAATAGTTTGGAAAATGTCACAAGCACGTTTATTTTTTTATAGGTAATTCCACCCTTCAGTTAGTCAAGAGTACGGAGAACTGTCGAAGAAAATTTTTTTGTGCTGGTGTTCACCGTTGGCTCGTCTGAACTGAACTGATAGTTGGAGAGAATGGAATAAGGGATGAAAATACAAAAGCACTGCTTAAGTAATTCAAGTGAATCTTTTTTCTAGTCTCCTTCCTTGACGTAGCGATGAATGGTCGAAACACGACTGAAGAGTACAAAGTTCTTTGCCATGTATTATATCATATCGTAGCTGTTTGAGGGAGACATTCTTCTTCCCACTGCAGTAAAATACGAAGACAACAGTATAGGAAATCTAATATATAAAAAGGTACGGATTAAACATTAAAGCTAGCGAGACGAAGAAGTTTAACTATAGCCTATCTCTCACTACTACCTATGCAGAACAAGACTTGCCAATTCTATACGGTAACGTAGGTGTACTGTTTCCTCTGCTAATAAACTAAAGTAAGTAAAAGAGGAGCGAAAAGAGGGGTAACCAAAGATGAGACAAATCAACAGGTAACATATTAGGGATAGGTGCACCTTCTCTCTAGACATTGAATGAGTAAGGAAGGTAAAATAAGCTATGTGTGTGTAATACAAATGTTAAGGTAAGGGATTAGATTAAGTAACAAACACTGAGTTAACGTAAATCCTAGCTTGCTTTACTTATTTACATCTTGAGATAGGATTTTCAACGATGCAGCAAGCATACCTGTAATTGTATACACAGGGGTGGCTTTTCAGATAGGAAGTGTTTGTATAGAAAAGGAGATATTATAGGGTTGCTCTGTTACATCCTCAAGTTCTTACGTGTCGACGTCTGTTTTCTTGGTGTACAGACTAATAATCCTAAAGTTGCATGATGCTTTTGTATACTTGTAATGTAATGTTGACTATGGACTATAGCTGCGTCCCGTTAAAGAATAAGTGCATGCGAAATCTTGTACTGTCTTCATTTTATTATAATTTTAGAATGAAGATATATTTAAACAGACATATGTACTGTAAAATTAATAATAATAGTAATGGTGCTTTTTTTGATAAAATTTTATTTCCTTTTTATCTAAATGCATAGTGTGATATGAATATTATATGAAGAGTATACACTAATGCATGTAGGATATATGCTAACTGTGTGGAATTACCTTTTACTTATCATATTTAATGTGCAATTGAATTTAAAAAGATTCTCCCTCCAGCTATTCCTTGGCATGCTTCTGATTCTGCACTTTTATTTTAATAGGCAAGTTTCAGTGGTACATTTTACAATAATCTCGGTAGTTTCTTTAGATAGTTATATATGTTAGTACTACGGATGGACTGTAGAGTTTTCTTTGGCTAACATCTTTTCTGGGTTGCATTATTGCATGCGTTACTTGGAATTCAAATGGTGATGATGATGATTATCGGAGGAAATCCAATTTAAGTGCAAGGAATTTACGGAAAAGTAATTTCTCCTGTTATTTTATATGGGTTTTTGGTTTTCATGTCTTCACTAGACTATACTGTAAAATTATCTACCTCCCTCCCTACTAAGGCAATTACACTAAACTAGAAGGAGGAAAAACCGTTTATTCTCTTTAACTCTATTCAATCAGATGAGTAGTTAAACTAGTTGTCTTTTTTCTTGTCTTTACTGATAGTTAGTTTTCCTTTTCGTGTGTCTGCTATAACAAAACCTACTCATATCAAATTATAAATGTATGAGTAATAGCTGTTCTGTCCTGTACTGTTTTATTTTATGTAGCCAATTTAAATTTTATTTTTCATCATTAGTGATTAATTAAATAGATATACCACAACTACACCTCCTCCTGTGCCATAACACACATAAGTATATCATTCTGATACACTAAAGATTCCCTGCACTTACTAAACTAGATTCAATGTTGATACTAAATTAATTGATGTTCACATTGTCTATATATAAAGTAATATTTACTACTACTACTTACTCTACTCTACCTAAACACAGGATTAAATGCTTGTATCTACTTTTATAATTGTGGATTTGTTCACTCAATTTGTCTGAGTTATTTAATTAATCTCTTTACTATTGTCTTACATCTTGATCAAAGATCCTTTTAAACCTAAATTGCACCTACACTAAAACAATTATTGTATTACAACACCTACACATGATGTGTAAGCAGAAACTAGCAAAGCATTTGGAAAAACTTATTTCTTACCTTTGTAGACTATAATCAATGAAAACGACTCACTAAAACTATCAGTGAATCGTTTTGTATCTTAAACGGTTTCAAATTGTTTAAGGATGTTATCTCACTACCAATTTCTTAATACATTTAAAACTAATCAGAATCTGACTCGTCACCACAATGTACATATACTTTAATATATTATTAGCCAATTAATGGAATTTTTAATCATCCCTGTATAATTTGTTCCACGCTCCAGAAAATTTAGTGTTGAATTGAGATTTGCAACTGTAAATTGAAACTAGGTGGAAATGTCTCATCTTTAGACAGTGTGTCACGACCAAGCGAAGTGACACGTTTGATCTATAAACAGAATTAATGGAAAGGACACGTCAATCCAATATGTAGCTACTAGGCTTAGCTATTAAAGAATAAATAGCCAATGTAGACCTACGAAATTGGGAAAATGTCAAGTTAAAAGAAAAGCATTTAACTGCAGGACATTTTTGAGAACAAATTGTATTATGCTGTGGATAAAGGGATTAGTTTAAATGAAGAAATAGGAAATTTTGCTAGTAAAAATTGTCACCAGGTGAAGATCAAAGATAGAGGGTAGGTAAAGAAAGGATTAAGACTTTCTTGACATTCAACTAGGAACTGCAATTTGTCCCGTTTGTGTGTTGGTGATTGTTAATAAAAATTAGATTGGAAAAATGATCGCAAAAGCACAATAGTGGTGCAATTAGCATGAGATAGTAAAGTCAATGTCAAGTGCAACTTGATTGTATGGAATGTAATGTAGCCTACATGAAGAATGAGTAAGTAAGACGGGTAGATCATCATGTAACAAATGAAAATTGAGTCCATCTCAGGAGAGGTCTTTATTATAAAATCTAAGGGAAGTAGTGATACAGAACAGAGAAGACAGTTTTGAAAGGAGTTGTTGGAGGAGGGAGTAGGTAATATGGAGTAGTTTCTGTTGTGTGAGAACGGAGGGCAATGGATTGGAGGGCAGTGGAGTTGCAGACCGAATCTCATTCAACGCATTGTCTGCCGAAGCATCAATTTTATTTTAGGTAAATAAAAATAAGCACAAAGAGTCCATAAGTGTAACACATGAAGAATAAAGTGTGTAAAGTATGTAAAGCAATAAATAACCTTGCCTTAGTTCATTATCACAAAAACGGACCACTCTGTTTACATACTATGGCTTTCCTGGCCTCTCTCTATAAAAATAAGTAAAGCATAATATTATTCATTATTGTGAACTTACAATACAAAGGAGTCTCCTAATTCTCTCCTACTAAATGCATATCGGTAGAAGTACGTGATTTTTTGGTAAACGAAGTAAGATTTTTTCAAGTGCATAGTCTAACAATGGATAGGTCGTGTAAAATAATGAAGGATGCATTGTAAAGTAACATATCCCATGAATCGCTCCAAGAACACCAAATTTTTATAATGGCAACTCGATTACATAACACTTTTATGCTACAAAAATACAACAATGCAATAAGTAGTACAAATAGCCAAACAATACAGTGAACAAACAGCACCATTTTATCACATAACACTATACAACAATCATATACTTATCCCACTATTATAACTACTCCACTATCCTACTATATCTACAACTAATAGTATACAATGCACTTGACTAAAAATCCACGTCCACGTACTATTTCCTACATCCATCACGTTTAAAATCTTTTATACTTGTAATAGAATACATTCTTCAGTGTATAGAGAGTTAAAATTGATATCACATCCAATCGCCTAATAAAAGAAAGAGATCCTATGTAGGTGATGCCTGAAGAATCAATTGGAAGGCAACCCAAAGCAAAGGAAGAACATATTGCTGCCGCCTAGCTCAACGTCAAATTAAATGGGGCAGAATCTCATGTTTTCTAACTGAAAATCGAAACGGTTCTTAATGTTTGTTGCCGCTGGTGCATATAATAATTATTATTAGTTTTTTTAGCAGAGTCTCACGAAGCAAAGCAAACCAAAACACCTGAACTGGGATCAGTGGGATCCAAAGACAAGATAGCCTTTCCTCCAATCTTTCACAAAAGCTCTTTAGCAAACCCATTTCATTATAATAAATAGAACTCACATAGCTAGCACATCACAAAGACTTCTGTCTACTCACTTCACTTTGCTTGACTAACCCCTGCTGCAATTTGACCTCCATCGGACATTTCATTATTCCCTAAATCTACCTATATAGTCCCATTAATTTTAACAACTCATTCTACTCTTTTACATACTTCCCTTACTTCACATCTTCAACAATCTTACACAATTATTACAGATGTACTATAAAAAACTTTTGTCCCATAACCAGTAAGTAATTTGTTGCAGTTGGGCTACAAGTTGCAATAAACCGAAATAATATTAAATTATTTCATAAATAATAAATAGATTTTTTTAGCATGAGTTTTTCAGTAAATATTATTTCACAATCAACTTCCATCCATAATTTCCTTGTCCTCCAAAGTCCAAGTTTTCAAACATAATAATAATATATGCTCTGATGCTGTACTACCCACCTGCATACTAGAATGTCGAGTTATTATCAGCTGATTTATGATAAAACAGAAAAGGTCCCCAATATCAGCGCAGCGGAATTTATGCAAGTTGTGCATTTAGAATTGTGATTAAAGAATGAGACCACAATCCAAGGCTAATTTATTAATTGAACATTGAGAGTAAAGTTTGGAGTTAAATAAGTTTCGGTTCACTTGTTGCACATTTCAGTAGATATGCGTTTTGATTTATTTAAATGTGTTCAATACGAAATGTATTGAAATTGTTGATAGAAATGCCGAGCTGCTTGTATAACTTTAGCTATTAGCAATGATAAAATGTAAGGATAATTGCAGTGGGATTTGGATAAAGTGGCAAATAAGTAAACGGTCAGTTCACAAAGAGGAGTAGTGGGGACAAAATAGATTTCGTGCTGAAATTGCTATAGAATAGAGTTTTCCTGATTCCTTCTGACTGTATTTGAAAAGGATTCTTGAGAATCCTCTTAAGAATTCGATTCAATTCAAGTTGATTGATACAGTGAACTAAGTTCTCGGTAGGAATTCTCGGAATATGATATTTACAGTAGTTTATGTAGTTAGGTAGGTAGCAATAGGTACATGTTGGTCCTTGCTCTGTTTGTTATAGATGCATTATGATTCGAAGAGTTTTGTCTGTTGAGTCCCATGATTTAAAGTACTTAATGTTGCAAATTACGTTTAAATAATGCACATAATATATCAGTAGTAGACAGTCTGCGAAAGTCCCAATTTACCCTATAGGACTTTTTGCATGTTCGACCTAAACTGTAGGTTAGAATTGTGTAGCACATTAGTGACTCGATAACAGTAGTAGGAAGCAATTGTAACACGATTTAATAAAATGTGCTGTGATGTGAAGTCAGAAGAATCTACTCTTCTGTACCACAACCAACACGCAATTAGATACGTATCCCAAATGCAATGAATTTTTACTTGTTTTTCAATGCACATACATAGTACACAAAGATACACATACTGTAATGATACATGTGTACATATAGATGTGATATGACTGTATGCAAGTGGTTTCTGTGTATAAAAGCAGTTATTACGTAAATGCAATATTATGCCATTATATGCACGTTGTGGTGCATTATGTAATGTAATGTTATGGTTCATGTCTTTGTAAACAGTTAAACAAACTTGTGAGGAATCTTTTTTTACATTTTTTAATGTGACTGAGACTGATGGGCGATGTGACTTAGTTGGGTATGATTGATTCAATGTTTGCTGACTGCTTAAACGCTTCAAGAGATTTAATTCACCTTACATTCGCAGTAAAAAAACAAAAAAGCCGTAATGTAGGACTAATCCAAAGTGTGTGAGTAGAGAACATTGTACATAATAATGTCCTTAAGGTGTGCAGCATGCATAATATATTTAAAAAACAAGCGATGCTTGTAGGTGTCTATTTAATAATAATAGTTGTTTATTTTAGTCGTCAAAATGTCGTCTGTAGCGTAACGTTAACGCGTTGCTAAACGGGTATACCGTAGTTTTGGGTTATAGCTTTAGACTGGTACTGTTTAGTTGGTAAAAGAAAACAGTATTTAACACTTGTACGCACAATATTGTACTGTTAGGATGAGACTAAACGCAATTGCATTGTGCTACGTCAGAACAGAGACAAGAGACCAAGTGAAATATAGACCCGCTGACCAGGACCAGATCATTACATGCAAATGTTACTCCTGATGCTGATTCTAATCGATGAGATGGATTTTATACAGGCGATTTACAGTATTACAGATTTTACTGTTGTCCTTATCGTAATGGACGTACTTATACTAGTCTAACTTACAAATGGAAGTGAATTATGAGAGATACCTGATACTATGTAGCTAAGGCAGGTTTCTATCATTTTCAGTTTGCTTTATTTGCACTACGCAAACAAGCGGGATTGAATTGACTTGACTTACGAATAAAAACCCACAAGGTATAATTGATTTTGTATGAAGATGAAACGGATAGGATGGCATGAACAACAGAAGGCAGATATTTCTTGATTAGTTCAATATTTATATATTGCAGAGTGATATTTGTACAGCTTCAAAAAGTTCATATTATGTCTTTATCGCTTCTTTCTTTCAGTAGCCAATATTATTGATGCACATTAGATTGTTGGTATACGTTTTGCGAATAGCTGTATACCTCTACTGTACTATTTATATCATTCATAGCGTGCTAACAAAATGTACAAGATTATTTTGACGCATTGTTGGCTCTCTTCCTCACATTTATCCATTTATACCATTAAACCAGATGGAATAATATTTAACGTTATTGTAACTACCTTTTTAGTCGTGCTTAGTTAAGCTTCTATACTAGGTTAAATGAGATTTACAGACGTTATTGTAGGAACTGGAAGTGAATCTCAAATACCGTATGCTCCTAACTATATTTAAGTATAATTCACACTGAATTCAATTATTATATAAATAAACACGTAAGCACAATACTTTGCCAACATACCTTACTTTAGAATCACAGAAACAAAACCAGATTTACACATTTATGAGGAATCTCGCTGTAGTCACGCTAAGTAGTGTTATCGAATGTGTGTCTTGGAATTTTTACACCTTCCTTATTTATCAGTAGGTATTACATACTAGTGTCTTCGCTTAGGTAGTTGAAAATCTTTAAGACCTACCAAAATTACGGATTTAAATACTTCGTAGTAATTGAACATCATGATAATAAACTGGTGTGGCTACTTCCTGCAAGTATTACAGTATTCTTGACTCGTTCAAAGAATAAATACTGTATATGTATATATTGAGTTTGTATAATATTAGATATATTATGTTGGAATAATTATAATGAGACGAAACTCGTTGAGTCCAGTGTTGATTTGATTTACTTTTAATTTCTCATACAAGAGTACATTATACAAGAGTACAACACAAACACAACGGGAGAAAACATCTTATCAGTGTATCTCGGTCTACTACTAGAAATGCGAGTTAAACTTGGAGTTGGTAACTAATTGTAAGGTATAGCTATAGGTATAGCCATGCACAAGTTGATTGTGAGAGTGAAAGAGATAAGAGGAGGTAGGATATTGGAGATGATACTATACGGATTAAGGTACAAAATATTTCCTATATAAAGAATTCAGAGATTCAGGTGTACATCTTGATCAGATGTAAATTCCTGACGTATCTTTAGACACAACGAACGCTAATAATTTATGAACTTCCATGTGTGCATTTACAAGTAGAGAACTTTTCCTGATCGTGCTTTACTTCAAGAGGAGATGGAAAGGTCTCATATAGAATAGCAATCGGCATTGTTGCAGGTTAATGTAAGGTGCCAAATGTGAAACAGTTGAACTTGTTTTCTTCTGCAAATCAAATGCATAACAATGGTAGTCGTTGCTTTCCTTTTGTTCGTCTGTTGAGGTTGAGCTTCTGTCTTGGCTCCTTTACTCAGTTAGTCAGTACAGTTTGACTCATCTGCGCTGTGGCGAGGATCATCGGATTGACTGGTTTGGCTGAGCTTGACTGTATAAACCGCTACACTTGAAAAACGTGTTTTTCTCTGTATCTTTGTACATCCATTATTATAATGCCTACACTTACAGTCTTTTACTAGGTATATAGGCGCCTACTTATCTTAACTTACTTACATAAGTACATTCATTCATATACACACTGCCGCTACTCCACTCACTCACTCCTCCAACATAATATTTATTTATGTATACAGATACAACAGACATTACACTAAACTACATCGGATTACAGTAAAATACCTAAAATTGCCTGTTTTACCTTTAGCATGGGATTGCTACTATCTCGTTAATATTATTTACTACTACTTATACTTACACTACTCACTTGCCAATCTTCAACTACACACATTTAGATACACTTGAGACCGTTTGAAAGCAACGTATTCTTTTTGACTCAACTTACAAATACATTTTTCCTTAAATACTTGCATCTTTTTGTACCAATGTAATTTAACTTTCTGGCTCTCTCATCCTTCTCTCTCTTTGTTATGCTTTTCTGACTATGAATAGCAGTCAACTCTTTTAATTGTCTACCGTTTATTTACCATTTCGCATATATCATTCGATATGGTTTCGCAATCCTACTGTACATAATTTTAGTAGCCATTAAGTGTTACACTCCCTACGTCAGCCTTCACTAGTAGTCGTACATTTCCCTAATTAAAATTCTAGTGACCCCTATACGATATTTAAAATAGGAATCCAAAATCTAAAGTTTAGCTATAATTCTTATTCTGTTGTGATTCTTCTCTGTAAGCAATTCTGCGCTATCTTCTTTTAGTATTTCTATAGTTGGTACTATTTAAATACTCGAGTACATCAATTTTTCATATTGTACGTATTTCCTTTGAAGAAAGTAGTACCTACGTAATAATAATTTATATCTATCCATGTAAACATTAATAAAATTTTATCCTCATTCCCTGCCTGTAACTAAAATATTATCAAAATTAGGAATAGTTGAAATTAAACATGAAGCAGATATTACAGCCTCCGTCCTTTTCCATGTGCATAGTATGTGAAATATGTATCTGTTTAAATATGTAAAATATTTTGTAGATATAAGAATTATTGTTAAATCTGATGATGATGGTGATGACCAATTTGTAAAAAGAAAGCAAAAAACAGACATAAACCAATAAGTCAGTACTATATTACTTGCCTCTACTGTTACAAATAGCAAGATAAGTTTATATTCTTTAAGAAATGCCTTTATAGTTCGATTGTCAAATTCCGGAATACTTGGAGTACGGTGGGAGTACACATTAATTAATTGGATTTTCTATCTATTTCTTATTGTGTATTTATCAATTCCTGTGTGTTGTGTGTCTTCCATGTCTTGTCTGTGTTAATAGCATCCTCTTCCCCACAATAATCCTTCTCTTCTTGGTGGCACATCCTACATAAATGCGGAATAAGATGAATTTCCGTTGCCGTTTCTTGTCCTCATTATGCCAATTAAGGTACAGAGTGTTGTTTGTCATATTAAATAAGGCTTTGTTTTAATAGCAGAAATTCACTTGTTACATGTATTTAGAGCTTGAGTGTCAGGTACCTCGTCGGCTTGTTCCAATACGAAGAAAATAAATATTCTCATTGTGCCGCAGTTATTATCTGTAGAAGTCTGCTTCAATTAGTCCACACCACATTACAAGAAAAGTAGCAAAGAGAATGGAAAGACACGTAACATGGGATTACACATCTCAAGAAATATGTCTGTATTAATAAAGCGGTGCAGACTGGTACACATTGATATAGAATATGGCTTTGAAGTGGAAAATATGATGTCTTTCCGGGAGATAAGGTAAAAAATGAGACGAGGAAGACAGGCAGATGAAGTAAGTCAGAATAAATGTAAGGCAAATGAAGTTGACAACATATTATATGTAATGAATAGCATGCACTAAAATTGTATGTCGGTCACACATAGAGATAAAAGCGTCTGTGGGTTATCAAATTCGCTGTAGCTAATTGCACGTTCTGTTGTGTATGAAGATAACATTAAATGGCAAGGCTACATAAGGTACATGTCATTCATCTCAGATTTGGTTAAACTGCTAATACTAATTGCACATCTAATCAAATAAGGCTGTACATTGTCTCCAAGTATGTGGATGAGGATGTTGGTTATTTAATACATTGTATATCTATGTAGCTCATGTTTGCTTAGATTTGTGTACATATTATCATATCGTTTTTTTGCTGTAGACTTTAATTGAAATTTAACTTTACGACTCTTTGCACTATAATTTGTATCGTAAACAGAACAGAGTAGTACAGAGGTATCTATTTGTAAGTAATACCTACATGGAAGTGATTATCATATATCTGTGGTGGTAAGAATAATGTGTAACCACTCTAAGATAAGTAATCTTACTTAATAGGTACTGATTTTATAATAAGTCTTACACAGGTAGTGTCTTGTTAGTTAGTACATAATAAAATAGTTCTTTTAAAGACGAGACACACTTAAGATGTGATTTTATATGAGGATAATTTCATTATCTGTATCCGGGTATGCACATAACACACTGAAACTGTTTGTAAGTAGGGAGAGAACATTACCTGATGGCCTTTGTACTCTGGACGAACTTAAATCACATAATCATGCTGAGGAAGATGAACTGAGAATTATTACCCTGGGGAACCCGGCCATTGAGCAGATTTATATTGCCCTACTAAACTAACTCAACTATAAAGTACATTCACCATCACCTACCTACTTGATTTATAATAGGACTACGTATTATGGCACCTCCACTGAACTAAATTGAATAATTTTCCTCTGGGCTTCAGATTCGCACGGCACGGTATGTCGTGGCAGGTAGCCGAGACGCAGCTTCGAGTGTGATAATTTTACTAGTAATCTACCTCACTCAAGTTCAGATGAGAAAATAATTATTGCGATAAAAAAGTGTGAGAAATCTCTTAGATTACTATATTGTAGAGTTAAATTGGATTCTGAGCCAATCGTAAGCTATTTACTACTTCATTTGATTCTCTTTTGTAGATAGACCTTAAATTAAGCGCTATATAGCTACTACTTACAAATATCTTACGTTGATAACTATAAACTGTGTCCCTCTTCCCAACTAAATAACGTCAGACAGGAAAAAATACGTCTTGTCGTGAATCATGGCGTTATAAGTGACAATACCACAAAACTTAAAAACTT
>JABASH010001935.1:0-22814 GCA_019776445.1 Tomocerus maximus | reverse complement strand
GTACATAAGATAAAAATGTACAGTGCTGGTCATAAAGATTCTAGCAAGGATTTTTACTGGGCTTACGAATAATAATGGTAAATAAAAATGGCCATAGCTATATTACGTTATCTTGTTTTTATTGATTTTATAGAGTTTAACGTGATTAAATTTCCATGCTGATGCCTTTTAGTTAGGTTTAACTACCCTAAAAAGCATTGTCATGGAAATTACACTACCTTGGGTACAATAATTACAAAATACGATTAGCTGAAAATTGAGGGAAACAGCCATTTCTATAACCATAATTTCAGTTCTATTCATCACAAATGGTCAAAAATGAGGTCAATTCAGAATCTCAGAAAGATGCTCATCATTACATAAGCAGGTCGAAGTAGGGTAGAATGCCCGATTAAGAGATATTCGTTATTCTTTCGGAAAATTCAAAGATGTCAATGTATTATGAGTGGGAGATGCGATGAGGGACGGGTAAATAATTTGAGATTATCTACTGGAATATCGTCAATATTATTTGTGTAACTATTGAGACAATGGAATTGGGAATGCGTTAAGGCTGCCTCGATAATACGGTTACTTAGGAACGGGCAGTAACGAGTAATTTTACTACAGGGCTAATGATAATAAAGAAGCCCAGTCTGTAGAAGTAAATTGGCGCCTTTCCTCCCCGTAGTAACAATTGGTACAGTCGCAGTCTAGTGTAACCACAAAGCAAGGTATAGGAACAACTTCTGAAAAACGTAGAAAAGTGATAACTCCATTTGGGGGGAATCGATTTCGAACTAGACGAGTTTGTCAAATCTTCATGTATTCTCCCACTCCAAAAACTATTTAATTTTGAAAACTGTAGGGCCTTTTGGGGGAAAAAGGCCATGATATCCCCTCAGAAAATATGTGGTTCATGTCTTAAAGAATATATGAATGTACCCGAGTCAGCACGTTCAGTGTTCGATTTTATCCGGCTAAAAAGCATTTTGACCAGCCAGCCGGCTAAAATGGTTTGAAATGGCTAGTGGCTAAAATGGCCAAAAAGGATGTTTTTTTTAAATATACCGCCCAATCAAGGATGTATTTCTTTGTTCAAATGGCCCATTTACCTATTTTTGACCTTTTTAGCCTTTTTAGCCTTTCTAGTCACCGGCAAACAACGGTATTTAACCAGCCAGCTAGCCATTTATTCCTGGCCATTTTAGCCGGCTAGCCGGCTGGTCACATTAGTCAAGAGAATTGGTATTTTCATTCAGTTAAGTGTTACTGTGTTACTTTATTTGCACAAGCATTGACATTTTTGACCCACACTGTAAGTACATCAAATATATGATACACTACATTGCACAACGCAATGTTATATGTTATATACTACCCATGCTGTTCCCATCTGTACTAAAACGAAGGAAAGACGAATCATGCAGTTATTGCTACAGTATGAATAAGATATGTAGCAACGTACGTAACCTGCAAGTTGTAATGTAAAGGTCTACTAGCTACTACTGCATGGCATAAATATTATTGCGTTTGCTATTGCATTGATGTGTATTGTGTATATACATACGTCACTCGCATCGCATCGCAGGCAGCGCATGCAAACAGAGAACAGAGTTGACTAGCTAGAGTCTACAGACTGAAATGTACAGACAAAATCTGTTGAATTTTACGTCAGCATAGCGCAGCACTGAAGTGAGGTGTAGAGGAGCAGGATAGCCGTGTGTGAGTGAAGTATTCGAGAATCGAGAGGAGTGCATCGATCGCATGTACTACGCATAGGAAAGGCAGCCTAGAGCCAAACCAAGCCAACGTGCAGCCACCCAACCCAACTGAATGAATATAATTCTATGAGAAAAGGAATAGAATACGGAAGAATAGGGTAAACCAAGGTCTCCGTCCACTCCAGTCAGAGAACAGAACCGCTACTAGGATTTCGCATTTCTTCTCCTCTCACTGTGCTCTGTCTGCTGTTCCCTAGCTCGTCTGAAAGGCCGTCCTGTCCTCGTTAGATTTTCCAACTGCAGCAACTCGGCGAGAGAGGAAAACACACAGAGGAGATAGGGAAAACAGCACAAAACCATCATGGACGCCAGTGAGATTGGGCAGGGTTCAAATCATTCCTGTAATTTTCATCAAATTTGTAGCAGCGTTTTGGAAACTGCCGAACCGGAACGAAAAAAGCGGTGCATACGCTTTGCCTCTGACCTCAGCGCTGAAGACCCGCTTTTAGTGGCCGACTCCGGGTTTGGGGAGTTGTCTGCAAGCAGTAAGTTTGAAGATTTGGAAAATGGCGTCCCAGAGGTGGCTTCTTTCTTCAGTGTGGACGGTAAGCACGCCCTTCTTTACCATTTCAATTGGTTATTTAGGGGTCAGGTGCTCCGCTGCAACACCCGATCAGCGTTTGACACAAGAGTAGCGGCAGCGTTTGAATTTAGTCATTTAATAATTCTGTTAAATACTAAGTGCATTGCTAGAGGACACCGTTTGCAACTATTCGTCGTAAGAACTTCTTGATATTTTTCGTTAGATGTGGTAAAAGTAACAGTTTCATAATTTATGGACTTCGAATATTCGATCGAGTTACTTTTATTTATTTTTTAAGTTTGATTTAATTTTTATTAGATTCTTATGATTTTTATTTTGTTTAGGACAAGCGTCTCAGCTGTTCGAAGATGCCAATCATCCTCTCTGTGGAAGCGTAAGGACTACATCCATAGATACACTGTCCCTTCATACTGAAGTCAGTGACCTGCCCGATCGTGATCACGTCGTAGAAGATGAAGATAAAGACCCAGTGGATGAAAAAAGTGTTGAAGAATTATTAAACAGCGGAAATATCGACACTTTTAACAGTAGTACCACAAGTAGTAGCCGCTCAAGTTCTTCTGCTAGTGGAAATAATTCTTCTTCTGACGACACTTGGGGAGAAATCTTCTCAAATCCTGAAATTGCGGGGAACTCTTCTAGAACTATTATGATGCAGAGATTCCTGTCCCAATTTCGAAGCAATCCTAATGATGCTCATTTGCAGCATTTTCTGGCATTATTGTTGTCGGGTCCAGAATTCGCACCTGCTCGACAGCGACTTCGGCATGTAACAACCATTAGCGATGCTGCACGATTATTAAGGTGAATTACTTTTCAATGCAGATTTGAACAAAATACATTCATTTCGTAAAAGGGTGTTTTGAATATCATATACTTTTTATATTAAATGGAAATATATATATGAAAAGTAATTTTTACCTAATATTTCTGTAGAGTTTTACTAATACTGGGTATTTTGTGTAGATGCTCCAAGAAAATTCTGGTGCTCACAGGAGCCGGGATCTCAGTCTCCTGTGGAATTCCAGACTTTAGATCTAAGGATGGCTTGTATTCTAGAGTTTCTAAAATTTTCCCTGATCTTCGAGATCCGCAAAGTATTTTTGACATCAGATTGTTCCGACGCGACCCTCGTCCATTTTTTCTCACAGCCAAAGAACTGTATCCTGGCCAGTTTGAACCTTCCCTTTCCCATAAGTTTATTAAAAAGCTTGAGGATCGGGGACAACTACTTAGAAATTATTCTCAAAATATCGATACCTTGGAAAAAATCGCTGGAATTGAGCGTGTAACCATGTGCCACGGTGAGTTATCCATATCCATTATTACAATAAATTCTATGATTTTGTCTTTTATAATACCAATACCCCCACCACACCACGATATAATTACTTCTGAAAATTCCCTTTTAGTTTAAGCTTATTTCTTTTCGTGTTTTGACATGCTAACGAAGACAATCCAAATGTCAAAGTATCTTAAACTAGTGAAGTTTTGATTGTAAGCACTGAAAATTGAAAATTTTGTCTTGTTAATTACAGGGTCGTTTGCTACTGCTACTTGCATCCGTTGCAGAGATAGAGTAATGGCAGAAGATATCAAAGAAAAAGTTTTAGCTGGTGAAGTTCCTTTTTGCACTAAATGTTCTACACCAGAAGAGATAAGTCAACTTCAGTTTCCGTTAGGAGAAGAACCACCTTCTATTCAGCAAGATAGCTCAGCTGAACGAAGGGAATCTTTTGATGACGAAGAAGATTATTACACTCCTATGGAGCCTGTACAACTACCGCCAGTCCTAAAACCGGATATAGTTTTCTTTGGTGAAGACTTACCTGATGAATTTCATAACAATCTACAGACAGATAAGCCTGACTGCGATCTTTTACTAGTAATTGGATCATCACTGCGCGTTCGACCTGTCTCCCTTATACCTGGTAAGAATTTTAATTTTTAGTTTGCTCATAATCATAACATAACAGCTAGACCAATGAAATCATATATAGCAATAGCAATAATAATGGCAAATAATGTTTTCAATATTTAAATATAATACTCAATTTAACTTTTTAATTTATTAGGTATGCTGCCTCCGACAGTACCACAAATTCTCATCAATCGTGAATCATTGCCACATTGTCGGTTTGATGTTGAGTTACTGGGAAACTGCGATGAAATTTTAACTCATCTAAGTCGAAGCATGGGGTCTGACTTCAATGAATTGTCATCGGACACTGAATTGGTTGAGATTGACAAAATACCCAAGGAAGGGGTCGAAGTTTCAGATAATGCTCACCCTGTCCCGCAATCTGAGCATGATATCCAAGCTTTGAAGTCATGTTGGGAGCCTAAAGTCAATGAAAATATATCAGAAAGACTGCCACGTAAGTCCATTTCCTGTTTTTCACTACAAGCGTAGAAAGTGTTAAAATTGGTGAACAACATTTCCAACTGAAAATATTTTAATGATTTCCATAGAAAACTCATATTTGTCCTGGAGACCACGTCAGTATATATTTGAAGGTGCTGAAGAATTATACGATCCCGATGATGATGAAAGTGAGGACAGTGATAACGAATCAAATTCTTCTTCTAATCAAGAAGCCTTGAACAATGAAACACCTACCAGGTCGGCGACTGGTACTGTTCCTGTCGAGGTCGAGAGTCAGCCCAAAAAGGACTAATGGAACGTTTTTCCTTGCCCCTTGACTTGACAACAATTCAGTATGACTTAAGCTATAAATGAATTGAGTTAGCTTATGGACTTATGAAGGATGAATGGATGAATTGCCTTATGCGTTATGATTATACGGGTGTGGCTTGTCGTGTTGAGGTTGATTTCAGGTGTCCGTTTGTAAATTGAAGCTGTTTGTCTATTTATTTCGTTCACATTATCTAACTGTAATGTAAGTTATGCTTAGTGTTCACTTGCATATATTCATCGTTCGTGAGCTATCGAGTGAAATATAATTTTGTATCGTATAGACTATTATATACTATTGAAGTCGTTTCGAATTACTAATTAATTTGTGATAACAATAATTACTGAAAATATTGTCGAAGGTAATAAAGCTTTTAGTGACGATTACATAATTCGTAAATCGAAAGTATAACCTATATTATTCGAAAATGTTTAACCTTATTGAATAGATTATGAAATCTTAAAATTGAAAAAAAATGTACGGATGTAGTACATGAAGAGGCACTCTTTTGCAATAAGTACATGTAAATAAGTATTGTGTGAAATATGATGTTATCCCTGCAAATTGTTTACGGATCAATTGCTGGTGGTGAATTAATGTATATTACCATGAAAATTGTCCGGCGGATGAATTTTTCTGAATAGTCACTTGAATTCACGACTAATTTTCTTAAAAAAGGAAACTAAAATGTTTCTGTGTAGGATTGGCATAAGGATTCTATTCATAAATTGAAGCAAATAAGGAATTTCTACTATATTACTAGCGTATTGTGTATAATATCAGTTCTCATTCATTATTTACCTTGCTTATACTGCATTATGGGACAGGTAGACTTAGCACTAATAAACTTATGAAAGGCAGTTATAATATTAAATCTACTGCATCAGATAAAGGTATATTCAGCTAAATATAAATTATTAGGACTTAAGGATAGCATCAACCAACCAATGTTTTGACGATTCCTAATTCCCACAAAATATAAACCTTATATTATGCAAATTCTTATAGCATTAGGAGTACCGGCATAAAGAGCCATTCTCTCGGTACGCCCTGTAATATATTTGCAATAATATGCCAACTTCATTACTGCAAATATTTTACATTTCGCCTAACTATTCTAGTGTATAAAGCTAAATCATCGAAAACGGTTTAAGCGAACTTATAAAATTAGATTTGGATAGAGTTGTTCATTGAGTAGCACAGCACGTATAGGAAGATTTATAACGTACGCAAAAATCTCAAAACAAAAATAATGTAATGACTTCATGTAAACGAAATATTATATTCACTATAGTATTAAAATCTCCCGTTCGTCTCTTATCGTCGTGTATTGTATTGATTGTAGCTTTAGACTTTCTAGAGCATTGCATCAAGCTTTTTAGGGACATTGCTAAATTAGAGTAGAAAATTAGTTAGAAACTACCTGAATGTAGTACACAACACAAATACACAGTACACCTATTAATAAGACTAATAAGTACATTATTGTAGGCTATTTTCCGTGAGTAGTATTAGTACTTAATGTCCATGAATAAAATGTAGTCAATTAAATGAAAGATTTTGTGCTTCTCCTGGCATTAAAATATAGTTAGCAATTAGTCACTAAAACACGCAAACACAAAGAAAATGCGTCTATCGTAATTAATCAAATAAAAACAAAAATATGGAAGTTAAGAATTAATGAATTAGCATAGCACATAGTTAAGTATTAAAAATAATTAGCTCTCCAGATTATATAAACCCAATCTTACTGTCTCTCGGGAAAGGGAAATACAGAATACATGTTTCGGAATAATGGAACTTGTCTCTGTTTTTTCACTAGTAGTAATAGTATGATACGGATACGTATGTGTAATATTTTAAGTAGGTCTGTCAGTCTATAATAGTGTAGGGTATGAGTAGGATATCCCAATATTTAGGACTCCCGTTTGTAGATATTGTATAATAGTAATTGTGAGTGGGCCCTACGAAGTCAAGTTGTGTAATGCTGTGGTAATTAATTGAACGAAGAATTTCGAGATAGTAATGCTATTCGGCGGATGGATTGTATTACATGCAAAATTATTGTTGCAAAAAAGTTATAGCTATAGTTGATAGTAGCTAAGCTGGTATATATAAGTGTATATAATTTACGTTACAGTATGTATGACTGCATACATTGTGTTTTTGATAGACTACTATAGAAGAAGACACTATTACCGTTTACTGTTATGTATTTAGTATACATAGCAAATGCAGTACGTGTTTAGAGTTTAGATTATCATGCAATATATAAACGTATCTCTTTAGCTGTATACTTATACTTGACTACTATTATTCACTATCATTAGAAAAATATTGATTTTTAGTAGATTTGTGTGAAATAGTTATACTTGTCTTAGGTTACTGTGGTTTAACTAATGAAAACATACTATAGGCTGGATGTTAGCATTAATTAGACTATACCAATCAGTAATTCTTTGATGATCGCTCTAAGTTCATTTGCCAAAAATAATTAAATAAGTTCCTAATATATATTCAAAAGATCAATCGTTTTTACGTCTTTGCTTGTTACAATCTGAAATGAATGAATGAATTATGAAACTGAGCGAGTTGAAAAATATTTGTAGATGAAAAATAGATATAACAAAGTAACAACATACAAGACGTGATTACGAGAAATACTATACTGAAATAAAGAATAAAAGTACCTATTCTATCTATTCCATGGGTAAAATTAGATTGTAGGCATTACACAATCGTTATTCCTGTAGCATAAATGTTATATTTGTAGCGCCTAGGGTATTGTATATGGTAGCCGACACAAATTGCAAAGAATAGTGAAAATTCACAGGTATTCTTAATTTTTGTGTACCATTTGGTTGTAATGATGATTTCCAAGTAACAACCTATATTAAAGTGTATCCGGAAAAACAATATTGTTCTTTATTAACATTTATTTATAACTTTATATAGCTTAAACAGTAGTAGTATATTTACAACAATAATTATAACAACAATACACTAGCAGTAGCAACAACAATCTTACATGCTATTTTGTATAAAATCTTATTCGTAACAATATTCACGATAACACTATGTAATGAACTGTGTGTGTGTTGTCTTTCCGTTTGTATTCTTAAATTAAATGTGTCCGATTATTAAAATTTAAGTTACCTATCGGGAAAATCTCAAAAAACGCAAAATGGTCCGATTAATTCATTTATAAGCATCTGCATTTCATTCTAATACTTAATTAATAAGCTACCTACCTTACCTAATTAAAAAATCCAGTATCCAACAATAGCATCCAAACAATGAAAACTGCATTCATACACATTTCACCTGAGCAAAAATTAATTACCTATAAATACCTATGTCTACTGCCTCACTTACAGTACATGGATTGACAATCAAACAAGAAATGCATACAATTGGGTAAGGCACTAGAAATATACTTGTTCAAACGAAATGACCTTACACACAGAACATGTACCTTTATTATCTGTATTGGACACTAATATCAGTCAAATGATTCAATCATTATAAACGTAAAATCGTAATCACCTACTCCCATTCTCAAAGGGTTAAAATGAACAGCATGTACTTACGCATTAATGTAATTTTGTTTCATTCAAACCCCTTTGAATGTTTGACTTGCTCTATCCTAGTGACAAAACAATCATTCGTATTAAAAAATATTATGTTTTGGTACTGAATGTGTAATTTGTGACATCTGTTTATCCGTCAATGAACGATTGTACTCTTTTACGTAAATACAATACAAAATGATGTTCTAACAAAACAGAAGAGTGTCTTTCTTGAAAGTTAATACAATTTTAAAAATTTAATTTGTTGATTTTCGTTTATCTTGGTTGATTGGCTGGAGGTGATGGCTGGTCCACTATACTAGGGTCGACTCCAATGACCGCCGCAACTATATGCGGAACAATCTCTTCTGTTTATCGAAGACATCAAGTCACCCAGTGTTTTTGACAGGGGGCTTGACATTGACTTTGGCAACCTGTTAAGCAAATGACATTATAATAAGAGTATTTGACAATAATTTTCTTATTTGTGTAATTTTTGGCAATTTTTGATATAACATTGACTTTAAATGAATCATCGGTGCATGTGAGATTTTTGTTAGACATACTTTTCAAGGGAAATGCTTTTCTCTAAATGGTATGTCTTTCTGTTCATGACACTTTCATACAGTATTCTGGCAATAGAGAAGTGATGAATAATAATTCGGCAACTTAATTGCGCACAATTGATACTAGTAGTCCAATCAGACTTGAACCACAACAGTGTCAGTATGAAAAGCATAAGAATTGACCCTGATGCACTAATTGTAAGAGCTGGCAGCAGTTTGACACAGTGCCCCAGTGGAATGAAAGAGAAAAATGTCGGGAAAACATAGGTAAACCTCTGTCACAAAAGAAAAAACGCGTAAAAACTCACCCAACAACAAAATATCAGTAGTGATTGCCAAAGATTTTGATTACCTGCCTACTTGACTCTTTTGCCAACGTAATGTATATGCAATGCATGATTCTCTAGTTGGCGTAGCCCAGTTTTGCCTCAAACCCGGTTTTACAAATACACTTTAGGACCTGTTTTCTTAACTATTATGTTTAAGTCAAGGATTTAAAATATAGACCTCGTCCGAAAGCCCAGGAATGGCAAATTGAAGAAAACCTGTTTACAAATGGGTACACTTTTATTATGCTAAATTCAAGTGCCTATATGTAACACTTATTCACGAATTCCACAAAGAAGCCCAAATCTACTTAAGATGAAGATGAGTGAGACTGAAACGAATGAAGGAGGGTTCAATTCTCTAAAATAATTAGATACGCTAATCTACTCATATCATATCTGCCTGGGAACCAAATACTACACCTTTGGTTCGACAAATAAGCAGATAGTAATTCATTTGTCAAAACTTGAAAACTCTTATCAAGTACAGTATACATATCTTTATAGGTTTAGGTACCTGCTTCTGTTACTTGTGTCACTACACATTTTGACATAATATATCAAGAACGATACAAAAACTAGAGAAGTAAGTGGAACAAATTATAACAATAACATAAAGTACCTACCGTAGTAAGTAGTAATAGTATAATGTACGTAGGTACCTAATTCAGTTTAATATTCATAAAACATCGCAAATAAGAAAACTAAATGTATCTAATCTACTTACATTCAAATGATATCAATGAACACTCCCAGTCCTACCCAATAAGAGTGCTTAATATTAAAATTCATAAATTTTTAAGGGCATAATATTATATAAAGCAAAGTTTGTATAGAATTTAACACTTAAGGTACGTCAGCACTTGTCGCTTTTACATGTGTTTCTTAAGCCTAATTTAAAGTCTGGATAACACCCAATTTATATACTATCCAGCTCGAACCTTATTCTTTAACATTTTACAATTTTGACCTCTAAAGGTCACACGCAAATTAAAAATTAAAAAAAAATTTGGTGGGATATTTTTAGACATAGATAGCAAGGAAAATAGAAGTTATTGCGGGAAAGCGAGAGAATTGAGTCCGAGCTGGACATTAGATGAACCTTTGGTCAAAAACCAGAAAATTTTCATTGTACCCGTTTATGAGTTAAGCAAACTTTGATGAAAAAATTGAATCTTTTTGTACTCAACTCAATGTAAATTGATTGAGTTCCTACCAAGTTCGCTAGTTGCTCAGTAGGAAGACATTGTACCTTAACATCCCTTTATACTGTCAATAAAAGTATTATTGGAAAAATTAAGTTGCGTATAATATTACAGTGAGCCTCAACTTAACCAGAGTCCAACCGCACCTATGTTGATGTATTTAATATTATTGACAAGAAAATCTACAGTGTAAATGGTCTCTAACTTCCTTTTGTTGTGCAGATAAAAATTTTCCTTAATCTATGGCAGAAGTGCAGTCATAATAATTAAAATGGTACGGAAAACTGATCATAATACAGAATCCTCTAACTAGCAATATGACAAACGAGCACCTGCCATTCATAAGTAAGATGCAAAACTGTGAATCATCGAGATTCTATACACCACATTATGTTAGCTGTGGAACAAAAAATGTAGCAATTACTGCATGGTTAGATTTTTAGGTCAGCATGACAAAGCACGGTAGATGCAAGTAATAGTAGTATACTTATGCATCTGAATAGCAATATGATTCCTCCTCACAAACGACGACTTCTTTTGCCAATGCTGACACTAACAAAACCTGAACCTAAGATACTGGTTATAAGATGTGTAAATCATTTAATAGTAGTACTTAAACACACCTGTGCTAGACCCACTCTCCTAGTATTTATCAAGTATGTACCATGTACTATTTATTGTGATAAATATGTTATACTACGCAGAAAAGTCCAATTTTACGAGTCAAGTCCCAACCTACGATGAACATCATTCACAAAACATCTTTCAGTTCCATAATTGATATTGTACAATGAACCAGATACATTGATTTAGTTGGTAGGTACTATTAAATTGTGTTATCAATGTCTATCAACGTAATTATTTGTAACCTGCTGACATTAAACTTGAGTCATTCAACTTGAGTCAATAAAGCAAGCGATAGTTCAAGTAAGTCAATTACTTTACACTATAGCTTGTACCTACACCTCGTCGGTATGTAACATTATCATGATTTAATGGTATGAATAGGCATTTACATGCTTATATAAATTTACTTCGCTTTAGTGCATATTCTGCGGGCATTGGGCATGTTACTTAAATTCAGCAATAAAACATGAACAAACTAATACTACTGGGGTTACACACAGAAAATTGTACATAAAATGAAGTTGTAATATGGCTACACAGAAGCTGATTCCTGTGAATGAGTAGCTAGCACGAAATGCACTACTGAATTCTAGTAAAACCGTTATAATCTGTAGTAAGATGCAATTTCGCAGCATTCTATTAATAGGAACATTTACTATCCGTGATAAATCAAGTTGAGAGCTCTTAATTTCATGGTTGAAAAGGAAGATCGTATAGTAAATGGTATTCCCCTCAGTGAAATGGGTCGCATGGAACAATGAAAGGGATCATTATTAGAAAGTTTTTAGAACAATGATCTCGGTCACTTCACTGTCGATTGCCATACTTTTTCCTCTTGAAAATAATTCATTTCAACATTGTTGCAGATACACTGAACCCATATTGCTTTTTAACGTCTCAAGACCGAATATACATTACAATGTACAGTTTTCATTGTGAAACTACATATACGTTTGTACAATGTTAACCGTATCTCCACTTTACTAAATATGAAAAATGACTTTCATGATATCGTAGAAGAAAATATCGTGAGGAATGAAAGGGGACATTTTTTCCTGAGCTTTCTTAATCCTAACTATGTAAATGCATTTCTTCTATCTAGTTGTCGCATTTATGCTAAGCTATAACTTCCACACAATAATGAAGATACACTTTTTTATGCAGTGGGAATCGTACAAAATGCAAGATGAAGTTCTTTAGATTACAATTTGGGATAACAATTATTAGTATACCTATCTAGTGTGCTGATAGTTACAAGCAATGTATATGATTTTATTATTACTCAAAGTAACTAACTGTAACACGCACTGAGGTTAATAAAATGAAGGTTCTCAATATCTCTGCCAAGTGTATGAATTATTGAGGTATTTGATCAAACGTTATTGCATCCCTTCTGCAGTTAAGAATTCAGTAATAATATGTAATGAAAGCTAACGTAAAGAAAATGAAATTGGATAAACCACATTGGCATTCATCACAGAAAAAGAAAATCAGCAGTGGAATTTTTAAGACACTTGGCACTCCTTTGGTCTCATGCAATCTGTGAACTCTGAACTGTCTGTTGAATATTGTGGCATTACATTATCGTAGCACCTGAGGATGTGTGCAATATAATTCTTACGTTTATAATTATGTTCTGAAGGTTTTGTGTGTTGTGGTTTACTGACTTGACTCATCTACTTACTTACTCCTAGTGCTCCACTAGCCGTCTCTTTTCTACCGCTGCCACTTGCCACAACTTCACTTTCTAGCTTAATGTCTATGCACAAATGTTATATGAGAAAAAAATTTCGCCACAGGGCATGAGTAACGGAATTCGACAGTAGACGTATAAATCTAGTTAGCATGAAATCGCAGGAGCGAAACCACAGCAGTTCTACATACACACTTGCACATGTGCATATTTTCTTAACAGGTATGTCTACTACAGTTGAAGTTCATGAGTATTTCTTGTAATCTGACTTCCTTAAACGGATGAAAAGTGAAAGGCTGTGCATGTTGATTACACGACAATGACATAAAGATTAAAGATTCACATGTAAGGAAAATATGAAACTAATCTTACATTTTAAGTGTCGAATATTGAGCAAAGGGGTAATAAGAGTCAATGATTCATTTTTTTGTGAAAATTAGAGAAATAGGAAGAGATAGATTGTGTGAACTTACAAGTTGATAACAGTCGCCATCCGTTTCTCCATGAGACTTACAGAGTCATCACTCTGAGCAGACATGACATCGCAGAAAATGCGTTTGGCACATGGAGTTTCCTGCCACTTAGTGTAGCCAGCCTCTTGTAATTTGTTAAGGATGGTGGTTTGACTAACCTCCAGATTCTGGAGAATGCTTCCCAAAAAGCCCGGGTTTTCTTGCACACCGACATTCAATTCATTTGTGAGGATTGAGCGAGGGACCCGAAGGTGTGAATAAGAGTTAGAAGAGACAGACTGAGAAGAGAGTTTGTGATTAATGGAAGGGTGACCAAAGATGTTAGTTGCTCCTGAGCTAAGTTGACGACTTGTTTCTGAAAAAGAAGAAGCCAAACCTAAAGCAAGAACAGCAATAATTGCTCCACCGGCAAGAACTCCAGCGAGCCCACCATTAGAAATTTTAAATTCCAAATCAGAAGTTTTACTTGTCTCTTTTTCGATGAAAGGGTGAGGAAGGACGCTCTTAGAGTCAAAAGCCTGTTCTCTAGACGATAGGTTTTCATAAGGATTCCCATGAATAGAAGTAAGGACACGTTGAAGCCAACCATCAGAAAGAGCAGTAGAAGTGAGGGATCGTTTACGCCGGGAATAGGCAGCAGGCTCAAGAAAAGCGATTTCACGGTTAGTGCCACTGATGTACCAACCAAAAATCAAAGCCGCCATGCCAATAATCGCTCCACCTAAAATAACCGCCGGAACTGCAACTTGCGCAAAATTCTTGGCAGAGCCAAGACTCCAGCCCGATTTCTCTTGTGCATGATGTTTGGAAACCTTAGAATTTGGAGAAGTGTTCGAGTAGTAGTCATCCTCTCGGCTACTGTATTTCGGGTGGATTCGTTCATGGCGACTACTGGAGTGTTTTGGTCTGTGACTGCTTTCTGCTTCTTGGTGGTGATTGTACTCTGGAACAATTTCCCTGTGTTGCTGTTGCTGAGGAGGGGGATTGTATACTGGCCGAGTGTCTTCAACGTTTTGTTGCTGTTTCTCAAGAGATTGTTGGATAATACTTTGGAAAAATGTTGCCTGGTCTACTTCATGAGTTTGAGGAGAACGACGAGAGCGTTTCCTACCTGTTGATGCGGCTACAGCAGCACTGGCAGGAGGAGAGGCGGCAACCACAGGAGCAGCCGGGGCAGTAGGTCCTGGGTTGTAAGAAGTAATTTGTGGCTGAATCAAAGGTCCTCCAGGACTTCCTACTGGTCGTCCGCTTCTTCGGACTATGCCCACTTCTCGGTTGGCTTTTGACAGATACCAACCAGCAGCCAAAGCTCCGAGTCCTAAGAAAAGCCCAGTGGAAGCCAATGCAGGGACTACCGCATTTCTCTCAACATTTTCCATCGTTTTCCTGTTGAATTGAAATGATTGCATCAGCCGGTTCGCCAGTGAAAATTTTTCGCGGAAATGCTCGCTAACATTTTTATCCTTTGGATTCTGTTGGCCAAGGTCATGGCGAAGTCTGCCGTTTTGCTGTTGATTCTGTTGGTGGTGAGAATGAATTGCGTGTTGATTTTGTTGTTGTTGCTGCTGCTGGTCGTGATAAGCTTGATCTGCGGGAATTGGGACAGGAACTGTAAACATTTGACCTCCAGGCCCACTTACATAAGTCTGAGGTTGAATAACAAAAGAAGGATTTGAATTGGATTGCTGGTATGTTACTGATTGTCTCTCGGAAAATTGAGAGGATGCTGGAGTTTGGATTTGGTAAACAGTTTGTCCGGGTTGCTGTTGTAATTGAATATACTGTGTTGATTGACCAGCATTGATATCATGAGCTTGTTGGTCAATACGCTGAATGACAGTCGTGCCTTGTGGAATAACTTGCTGTTGTTGATGTTGCCCTTGAGAAATTTGAATATTTTGCTGGTGGATTTGTTGCTGTGATTGAACTGGATGCTGGACAAGGACATTTTGCTGGACTGGGGCCTGTTGTACCTGCTGAGCTTGAATTTGAGGATGACGTTGCTCTTGCGGTACCACTGCATTGGCTGCGGGATGCTCTTGTTGCTGAACAACTTGGGACTGTTGCACAATTTGTGCTTGCTGCTGGACAATTTGAGCTTGTTGTACCGCTTGAGCGTGCTGGACAGCTTGAGCATGTTGGACAGCTTGGGCTTGTTGGACAGCTTGTGCTTGCTGGACCGCTTGTGCCTGTTGCACTGCTTGTGCTTGCTGGACAGCTTGAGCTTGATGAACAACTTGGGCTTGCTGGACAGCTTCAGCTTGGGCTGCCTCAGCAGCGGCGTGTTGCTGCTGCTGTTGATATTGCAAAACTTGTTGTTGATACAATTGCTGCTGTTGTTCAGCAGTGGTAGTGGTAGTAAGTTGTTGAGCCTGAGTTGGAGTTTGGCTTTGAGTCTGAGATGCAGGCGGACTTGCCTCACCAGTTCTTGAAGCGAATTGACTTTGACTCTGGGTTTGGCTCGCTTGAACTGGGTTATATGGCACGTATGTATTAGTTCCCTCTTGAAGAACATACATTTGACCTTGTTGCTGCTGATATTGTGGGTATGCGGCTTGAATATTTTGTGCCGTGGTCAGAATTGTGGCAGAACCTGGGCCACTCTGGTACTGAACAGTAGAAGGATTATTGGTGTAAATGGTGGCTGCTCCCAAATCCTGTTGTACATATTGTGTCTGGGCTTGAGGCTGCGTTTGGTAAATTATACTCTGAGAAGTCTGGGCTTGAGCTTGAGGCTGGTAACCTGCCGAATCTATCAATGTCGATCCTTGTTGGGCCAAATAATGTCGACTGCTGTCATAAGTAATTTGGCGTTTACGATGAGGTTGTGCAGATCTGTCGTTGGGCACCAAAAATCCCTTGATGACACGAGCGTTTCTCCATGTGTAATGTTTATCTTCTTCATTGTCCGGAACGCGAATACCTTCAATTGTTTTCACACCATCCTTGTCAATAGATGTAAGACTCCGCCCGCGTTTTCCGCCAGTTCCATTTGCTCCAGATATTTGAATGGCTTGGGAGGAGACAGTTATTGGATCGGGTATTGCTTGAGCGGGGTTATCGCCATGATAAAGATTCCTCGTTTTCTTCGTGATCAATTCCGCGGGAGTGATCCTCCGACGAATGAGATTTATTGGTTTCTTTTCTTCCTTTGGTTTCTCCGTATACTGCAAAGCTCTCACTAGCTGGTCTATTGACGCTTTTAGTTTGACATCTTTCGGGTCACCTGCTATTGACAGGGAGGGATGGTGCGAAGAATGGGACGAATGCAAATCATCTATTGATTTTGCATGTGTACAATAGGTGAAGGTTAGCGTGAACAACAAAACGACTAAAGATCCACAACTGCTCCAACGCATCTTGGTCGCAGAACGGATGAGATATCTCCACTCTATCAATCAAAACACCAACACTCATTTACATTTCCTTCTCTTCTGTGCGGTATCCTCATAAATCCTTATATTTATCAAATCTACTAATGTAAATTGCATGTGCAAAAAGCTAACTTTGATTTTGACCCATGTCTATTGGGTGAGAATGTAATTTATTGACTTTCATTTTGCAGCACGTAGGAATTTAATGAAATAAGGAGAAATCTAGATCGTCTGGCTTTGCCTTGCCTTTGTTCCGTGGTTTCGTTACCTTTAGCTAGAACTACGATATTCAAACTCAACAGAGCTAGTCGAGCTACCTTTCTATTCCATCCTCCCATTGCAGATGTAAAGGTAATGAACTAATTCCTAAGACGTAACTCACTGTCATTACCTTAGTATAATTAACAGATATTTCGTGCATAAACTACATAGATTTTCTCTAAATTACTACAGATTTATAAGTAGTTAGTGAAATATTATGCAAATTACGTGTAATTTTTAATTACTTACCTGATAAAAATTTAAAGCTCACTAATTTTTGGAAGCTGCTAATTTAGCACCGAAATAGAATGGTTTACGTCCTTAGCATGTTTCCAAAAATGTTTCCGTGAACGAACGAAAAAAATGTTGGGCACTGCACTGAAATCTTACACAACTAATCTCACTTTTATCTTTGTCGTGTTTACAAACGAAATGTAAGAGTTGAGCGAGCTCGTCAAAGTTTTACGAGCCAAACTGGATTAGTTTACGTGCCGGAGCTCAATTCAAATGAAACTGATGTGATTAAAAGAAGAGAGATATTTCGTTGGACAATCAGAAGTGATGTTTGAGAGCGAACTGAAGTTGGATGTTCATCTGTGAATGGTATGGTATAGGAATCCACTAACTTGGATTGGGGAGACCGGATGGAGAAAAGAAGGCGTACAGAACTTGCTGTTTTCTGTGTCAGCAGAGCAGCAAGATGTTCAAGAGCAACACACTACCAAACAGACCTCATATGCACGGAATACAGAAGAGAACTTCGATCGACTCAAACTATCAGTCTCAAGTCACAAGAAAAGGCAACTTGATGAAACTCAACCAAACCGATGATGAAAAGGTGTGCACACAAGTATACGTAAGTAGGTATAGGAGACATAACCTCAACATCAACATTGCTACATGCACAGTATACGTAATTTCTATTTTCTATGCAATTATATGTGTACCCATTTAACTATCACTTATCCTATGTTACAGTCTCCCAGTGTCATCCGTCTTTTCATCCCAGACTCGCTCAAATCACATTTTATTTCACACTTAGCTACAGATATAACCTTGCCAAAACGATTGTACCATCTTTGAAACCATTTTAAACCATCGTTAGTGTTGATAACCTATTTCCTCGCATTGAAATGAACTTTTGCGTATGATATGAATGAAATCATTTTTTTGAATTTTGCAGTTATTCAACTTTACTTTTGCAGGGATTTGTGCTTAAAATGTTAATTTAACTTGTAATTTGAAGAACGAGGTGACATTCGTACCTGCAAATCTCTATATGTCCATTTCTTAAAATCATAACTGATGTCTTTGCAAGGAGTTACTTACGTCGCCACTTTTCTCGCCTTCTTACCTCATTTGAATTTTTATTCTAGAAAATTGGATTCGCATACGTTTAGCCATCATTTTTAAAGAGTTGTCTGGTATGTAAAATGTATGTAATGGTAATCGACAAAAGTCAACTGCTCTGCTCTTCTGGCCGGGTTAGTTTTGTGCAGCAGACATCAGAGAGTCTTGAACTTGATGTATTTCTGCTTTTGACTTTGTTTGACACAGATAAATGAAATGAATTGTACAGGTATTTTCATAGTATCTGATATGACTTTGTAACACAGTATTAAAATTGTACTATACTGTGATACGACTTTTGTAGCTTGTTACTTCACCCGGTCGTTGGTGCTACTACTATGGTATAACCCCTTATTTGCAAAGGTAAAGTTTTAATACAACTATAAGGGCATAGATGCATATTATTATGCACACGAGAATGGTAAACGTTCAACTAATTTGCATTGCGTATTATATGGCATAACTGGTATGCCTAATGGGTGTTATATATGTATTTTCTGTGGATAATGTACGAAAACCACTTATCATTAGGTACGTAAATTATTTGCTACTATATTGCTACTTTCCTGAACCCTGTTCAATTCTCCATGTATATTCACAATGAGTACATACATTCTTAACAAAACCCAAATGGGAGTATCTACATGAAAATATTCCAAGTTTTGGCATTTAATATGAAATAATCCAGTCATTCCGGTACTGCCTCTGTTATAATGTTCCATTACGTGATATCTGTTCACTCATCCGTACGCATGCATTGTCATCGGCATCACATGAGATACGTAATTGTAATGCAAAACCTGTTGAGAAGATTATTATACAAACTTTACATAGTATACTGGTATTAACTTGTATGTGCATTCTAACATTGTTGTTGTAAGTGTTCCGTACACGTTAAGTGAACTTACAATTACAATTCAGTGAGACAATAAACCTGCCTGATCAATAAAGCAACCAAGTCGCGACTTTGAAATTTAATATAGTAATACTACTGTTGAACTATATACGAATTGCTAGTTGTCTAACCTTATTTGTATTCATTGCCAAAATAAAGCTCTTGCTGTTACACTTTTGTGTTCAGTCTCATTTTTCCTATGATCTCATATTGACATATACAGTAAACATAGACATGAAAACATGTTGGTACAATTAGATTACTATACTTCATTTCAGTAGAATGCTTTGGAGTTTCAGTGTAAGTAGTTGCATGTACCCATTTAACTACCTACTATTTTCTCAGATAGAATCTGCAATTATTTGTGTTCAGTATAGACAACACAAGGAATCTTAACCTTCATTTCCTTGCTGGATTCCTCTTTCATCATCACACCTTCTCTAGCGAGACGGCCCAATGAAAACTAAAACTTCTAATATACCATATACTGCTTGCATTATTACTTGCATTACACCACATGAGAAATGAATGATGCTGCATTGACTATATGCAATGTATTGTATCAATGTATTTCTCGTAATTTCTACATAGTAGCTTGAGATTAGGAACAAATTATGCCTTGTACTCATCTTGGCTTGATAACTTAGCCATTTAATGGGAATAGTAAGCGACCTACATTTAGTCATTTCATTACCTCATTTTCCTTTACTTTGTATACGTAAACCAAAGATGAATCTGAAGTTCTAGTACCACATTAGCAGGATAAATAATATCCATCACATATAAATCTAAGAAAATGCATGTTCGGCTGCTTTGGTTTTGGAATTTTAGGGTTCAGCATTCACTTATACTTGACTTCGATAGTCATTCATCAATGATGATGAGTAGTAATAAGATTTAGTTCACTTTATAAAAACCAAAAACATATGTAATTACATTACTACATGTGCTATAGCATATGTAACAAAAATTCCTTTGGTAATTAGTAATTAGTAATCACTGACGCAGTTTCGATTGAAGAGTGTATCACTGAACACATCATTCTATTTATTATATATCAGTATATCACTATAATATCACTATAATCTACTTACATATATTATGGTCATAATTGTGCTACTAAATACGTGGTAATATTCCGGTACAGTATCATACAATGTCATGTTTATAATAGCCAATATCATTGTAAAAGTATGCCACATTTTTAATCCTGAAATGGTGATACCTCCAAAACGTCAGCTACTACTACTACTACAATATTATAATAAATGTTACATAGACATCCAAAAAAAAGAAAAACTAAAGAAATTCAAGACCTAAAAAATTAATAATCTAAGATATTGATATACATTAAATCTTTTCTATCAGATCGATAGGCATAAATTTCAAATACCAATTATAAACATGTAATAATTCACTTTTTGTTTATTTAATTTTTTCGTTTATGCTGATACTTTATTATCTAGTACTTTGTTTATATTAACTATTTATATATATTAACCTACTACTATACCATATACTATACTACTGCATTAGTGCATTGCATTGTCCTTCTCTACAAAATTATTATTTGTTTACCACTAACACGGATCATTACAAAATTGATGGTAACAGATATTCCGAATATTCCGATCCTAACAAAATACATATATGGTGGGGGGATATTAGAGGATAATGTAAAAATGACAAAAGAGTAGATCTAAATAGTAAGTAAAGTAAAATTCACTTGATGTAAATAGTAAGTAAAGTAAAATTCACTTGATCTAAATAGTAAGTAAAGTAAAATTCACTTGCTAAACTACATTTACAATTACAATTATATTACATAATTATGTGTTCGATAATTTTAAGATCTTTGGGTAATTGAATAATTATTGTTCCCAGGTTTATCTCGGCACCACCAAGACCATCCTTTAGCATTATATGGAGCTGATCTAATGGCCGGTCCATAAAAGTTGATGTTTGAAGCATGGTGGTTGCTTTCTATACGAAAATTTTTCTTATAGACCTCGTTAGGCTCCACAGATACCTCATTTCCGTCCTTGTCAAATTTTACTCCTCGGCCCTTAAACAATCGGAACCAGTTTTCCATAACTTTGTGTAGGTCATCCAAGCCAAGGTCATTTTTACCCTACAAAGGGAAAGAAAACAGTTTCTTCAGTTAAAATGACGTGCTACTTACTGGTTAATCCAGTCAGGATTCAGGACAAAAAATAAACGTATTCTGGCAAGCAAACTCGGAGAAACATGGGTAGACCACTAGACACAAATGCTTGACAAGTATATAATTTATCCGAAATCCACTTCAATATTCACCAGAATGCGCTGCGATTGTAATAGATGAATTTTGAAGTGGATTAATTTGGATAAAGTACATGTCAGACATTTTTAGCCATGTTTCTCGGGGTTCTGCTTCAGGCTATACATACCTAAACTATTTATAAGCATTAATTAAAAATTGAGATTAAGGTGTTTCGAAATGGTCAAAGTTTGAACAAAGTTAATAAACGCACAAAGTTTGGACAAACTCGGACAAAGTTTATGAAAGCACAAAGTTTGGACATTGGACAAAGTTTATAAACACACTAAGTTTGAACAAAGTTTATGAACGCACCAAGTTTTGACATTGAACAAAGTTTATAAACGCTATAATATAAACGCACAAAGTTTGGACATTGGACAAAGTTTATAAACGCTATAAACGCACAAAGTTTGAACATTGGACGAAGTTTATACACGCTAAACGCACAAAATTTGAACATTGGACATAGTTTATAAACGCTATAAACGCACAAAGTTTGGAAAAAGTTTATAAACGCTATAAACGCACAAAGTTAGGACAAAGTTTATAAACGCTATAAACGCACAAAGTTAGGACAAAGTTTAAAAACGCTATAAACGCACAAAGTTAGGACAAAGTTTATAAACGCTATAAACGCACAAAATTTGAACATTGGACAATGTTTATAAACGCTATAAACGCACAAAATTTGAACATTGGACAAAGTTTATAAACGCTATAAACGCACAAAGTTTGAACAAAGTTACTAAACACGCACAAAGTTTGAACAAACTTTATAAACGCACAAGTTTGGACAAACTTTATAAATGCACAAAATTTGAACAAAGTTTATAAATGCACAAAATTTGAACAAAGTTTATAAATGCACAAAATTTGAACAAAGTTTATAAACGCACAAAGTTTGGACAAACTTTATGAATGCAAAGTTTGAACAAAGTTTATGAATGCAAAGTTTGGACAATGTTCATGAATGCAAAGTTTGGACAAAGTTTATGAATGCAAAAAGTTTGGACAAAGTTCATGAATGCAAAGTTTGGACAAAGTTTATGAATGCAAAAAGTTTGGACAAAGTTTATGAATGCACAAACAAACTTTGGACAAAGTTTATGAATGCACAAACAAACTTTGGACAACGTTTATGAATGCACAAACAAACTTTGGACAAAGTTT
>JABASH010001934.1:0-22816 GCA_019776445.1 Tomocerus maximus | reverse complement strand
AATTTTAAAGTAATTTTGTAAAATTATGTGAATTATTATTTTGTATAGTAAATTGTACTTTCTGAATCAATCTGACCCAAGTGAATAACATTAGTATTAGTAACAAGCTATTAGTTCATGCAGCCAGAAATAAAGATAATAATTGAGGATAATGAAATGACAAATGTTTTTGAAAGTTTTTGTATCAAATGTAATCACTATAATCTAAGACACTGGAAAATACGTAGTAGAAAGTGATACTTTTAATTTAATGTAGCGTAAATATCTTACGTAACACGATAGTAATAGTTTCTGAAACAAAAGACGATATCAAAAGCGAGAAAAAACCAGATCATCCTTACTTACGAAATTTTTTATCACTTCTCTATTATCCTGCTCCTATACACACAGAAGAAATGATAAAATAGACGCAGTGTTGTTTCATTTACTTTACACTTAATGGTCTTTTCACATGTTATTTTATATGGAAACTCTCAATGTGCTCGGTAATGTGCTAAGATTTTCTTTTTGATGGCAGAAAGCAGCTTGCAGCACTGCTTCAAAAACTTGGAAAAGAAGAGGAACTAACATATTCAGGAACTAGTCAAGTTTATGTCCCAAAAATCGGATACCAGTTTGGATTACCTACTCAGCCAGTGTACTCGTAAAACTTACAATCCATCATTAAATTGTGTTCAGCCTATCAGAGAGGAGATCATGATCACGTAGCAGTTCACTTGATTGCTTTGCCTGAGATTCCTTTTGGCTTGGCTACGTTTGGACTTGGTAATTGAATTGACAGGATAGATCTACAGAGATACACATTAGGTATGCACAGAGACATTAAACAAAAAAGTCAAACCATAGCAAAGCCCTGAAGATTGAATTCTCTCTTGGTTGACTGTGTGAACTGATCTTTACTCATATCTCCGTCCGCCCCCACACTCATTCCATCACATTAGCCACACCATTGAAATATATTATCTCATGTAGAACATTTCATTTCCCAGAAGTCAAATGAGTCCCAATCTACAATTATCTACTCTACTTGTTCATGAAATACAACTTTTAATCAAAATTAAAACTTTCGTACTCACATAAAAAGTAAAAAAGAAATCTCATTTATTTTTGCAATACCAGTTGCAAAAATACAGTAATTTAGAACATTGTTATCAATAAATTATGTAATATCCCTGTTTGCGTTTATCAGTCCCCATACTCCATTCAAATGTTTTATTTTAGTTACTAAATCCAGTTGCTAAATAAGTTTCCAAGTCTGGAACTTGTTTAATGAACAGCAGATTTATGCTCTTATTACAACGTCGCTGTAGTATATCGTTTGATGTCTTTATAGATTAAAATCATTGTATGTATAATGCATTATAACAATAGAAAACTTGTGTCAGTATGACTTTTATTAAGTTTTATTGTGTCTTATCACTTGTTCATGGTTAGTCATGTTCCCATAATGAAGAAATTGTGGAAATTTCATTTCCAGATCCGTAAATTTAATAACCATGCAAGCATTGAGATTTAGCAACTTAAGTTGTGCTGCATTGGTCTTGCAACTTTTCTTTTGTAGCAACATACGAAAATCTGTTGTTAGTAGGCACGTAGTACGTAATAAAACACAATGCAATAACGTGAAGTACATACGTCTCAGGACAAGGTGATGGCATGAAGTACCTGGTAACTACAAGTGCAAGTAACGCTGCTACATCGTTTGCTAAAGTTTAGCTATATTAAGTACATCAGCGTCAACGTCAGCCAGCGTCACGTTGAATTACTCAGTTGACCTTGAGTGTCTTTCTATCAATCGCATCTCAACATCCAGCCATACCTACTTTTCTTCTTATGCTGCCTGATATCATATTTATAATACCCAACCTCAATCACTTTTATGTCCGTTCAATAAAACTCGTCCAGCAAATTATATCTGCTGCGGACAACTATAGTTCCTGTTTATACGCATCAAAACAGCCAAAAAAAGAATATTTATATAAAAAGAAACCTTTTTATGCCAGCATGCCAATCACTTAAACATATTTCCCCGAATCAAAAGAGTTTTTTTGCCATCAAATCACGCACACCAATAAAACAGACACACTTGAATACAGAAGCATAGTCAACTGCATTAGCAAACAATGCTCTAAAGTTACCTTTTAACAATGCAAAGCGACTATACGTACTGTAGTATAATAGCTGCAAGCAAATGCTAAGTGCAAATAAATCGGTTACCCTACTATATCTACATTTACCAAAAATGTATTTCTAAAGATTTGCACCGCTGTGCATTAGAATACATGCAACGAAATAATAGCAAGACGAGGGAAATACATTTATTGTTAGCTTGGATTATAATTTTTTGTAGACTTGTCATGTCATGTACTTGTGGGTGTTTGTGGTTCAAATCATATATTGAAGTGCAACGCTGATCAATCTGACAGAACCTCACTGCGAGATTTAATAAATAATAATTAGAAAATGAAATCCAGCAACGTGGCTGCACTTGTAACACAAAACACGGTTTCGTGATAATTTGCAAGTTGGATACAGATTAGCAGTTGAACAATGAGGATAGTAAAGCATTATCTCATGCTTAGCTCTGTTTTGCTTAGCCAGGTAGGTAGGTATCTCCATTTTTTCCTTTTGAAGGTTAAAATAAGTACGCAGCACAAGTATAGGTAACGTAGATTCTGAGCATTTAAATAGATTCTGCATTACACTCCCAGTATACGATTATTTAGGATAATAATTATGCAATGTGATGATAAATAAGACGATAATTTATGCTGTACCATGCAGAAGAGTTGAAGTGCCTACTGATGTCAGGCATATCTACTGCATACCAATCCTAATTAAAATTCATTGCTTTCTGGTACTGTCTATCGGAAAGTTTCTTATTGGCAGTGACATATACTCGCATGAATAAATCCGTGTTTCCTATATGGCAATACTATAGCTGGATATTTATAACCTTGCCTCCATAAACTTTTAAATCCTTTTTAATAGTACTTAAGTATTTATGAGTTACAACCAAGCAATTTAGTTTACACTTGTACTTGTACTATTCTTATTAGCAGAACAAACTTCAAGATCTTTGAATGTATTAACTACTGTAGGCGAGTAGTATGCCAATTAGAGGATCTTGAGATGCCTCTGTATTGGATAAGAGTTGAAGTTGAAGAGCAATGCGAGTTTTAAGTGCAGTAGAAGAAAATAAATGTAGGTATGTAGTGTCCGACGGGAAAGTTTATAAAAATATACTTGAAATGACGAATCAAAGAAATCGTCAGAAGAATGCATTTTTGCTTATTTCGGTTTATACATAATAAATAATATTATCTAATCATACTCTTAGCCTAGAACATCACCAGACTACTTCAGCATTGCTTATGCAACGGTTGCACGATGCAGCTGAAATCAGTGCACTTGTGTAAACAGAGATAGTCAGAAATAGTGCAGTGCAGTAGATCAATGCAGTAATATCCAGAATCTCTAAATATAATATAGGTAGATGGTGTAGTATATGTAGAGCCTATTACCAGAGGACATCCTTCTAATAACATTACTAAGAGTTAGCTAAAGCCAGAGCAGCCCTGGACGGATGCTGGAGAGACTTTCTTCTCCAGATCTTGGGTTGGCTGGCATTGTACTACTATCCTGTACAGAAGACGGAGGTCTTTCAGCCTGCCTCTGGAGTGTCTGAAGAGACTAAACAGGAGCTACTTAACATCTCGAGTCGCCGTCTTAGTGCAAATGATTCGCAGAAGTAGGGAAGAAAGGGAAATGCAGCAGAAGCCTTTATTGATAAACCATTTCCCGAATCATCTTCACTCGACTGACTCCACTTCGTCTGCTCTCACAACTTTCCGTTGTTCAGAGTGGCGACGAGGTCCCTTGTCCCATTATACACCACTCTCACCAATCCCAGCCAAAACAACTTCCTTTGGGAATGACATCGTCATTACTCTTACTCCACTGGAAACTCGACTCCATTCTTACCACTTCACTATATGTTCAAAGGACAAAACTAAGACGTTAATGAATAGATTTGGCACAGCATTCAAACACTTCAGGAATTAAAAACGGCTTTTCCACATCCACAATCCTAGTTTACTTAAATCCCATCGACAGAGAACATACGTGGCAAAGATTCATTGATTACTGTCCCGTATAGATCTTATTGAGGCTCCTTTGTACCATTGTCAAAGATGTCAACACAAAAGTTTGACGTAGCAAAAGGAAATCCATTCATTGATGATTGTCATTTTTAAGGCAAAGTCCAAGACAGACAATCAATTATCTGCACTTGACAATCAATAAAGATTTGGAAACGACAACAGACTTAGGTTACCAACAGAGGGGTTTAGATTCTAGATAGCTACTACCATTATAAAGACATTATCATAGCAGTAGGTGCAAGGAGCTAAATTTCGTTATTATTTCTGGTCCCAATAGAAAGAAGATAAAATTAAGGGCATCTATTGCATTAAAAAGTAGGATTAAGTCTTAAACCCGAAAAACAGTCCTAATCACTACGATCTCAATGATGGGATTCTATGTACACTATAATATGGATGTATGTGCGTGGAGATAAGACTCGGTGTGTTGGTTGTGGCTAAGTATGCTTATAATTTATAGCGATGGTAGCAACTAATGTGATGCAAAGATACTTGTGCGTCATACTTATTATGTTATTAGGACAAGTAGCCATAATAAGATGTTTTTTAAGACTGCAGTATTATTGGTAAAATTCAGAACGCAAGATTTCTTTTGATAAAGTCGTGACCATAATGAAGAAGGTTGCGGATGATGATGAGAAGATCATGTCTGCCATGTTCTAGTAGTGCTAGACATAAATACAATGAAGTCAGTTCAAGTCAAGTGAAGACTATCTCAAGTCAATCCCTTTCATTAGTAGATTATTATGAAGTTACCTTGCATTGCCACGTTTCCAAAGACGTGCTGTACATATTTACAATTGCAATTACTTATTCCTCACTACCTCGTACGTGTCTTTCCTACAAAACCAAACCAACAAACAAAGCGCTATTGACTAAATACTTCTGTAGACTGTTTAACAATTCTAAGTATCACGCAACTAATGCTGACTTGACTGCACACACACAGAGTGAGTCTACAACAAAGATTTGCCAAAAGAGACATTCGTAATTAATTATCCTGTACACGTTTAAGAACTACAATTAGATGATAACTTTACCAGCATCGATTATTCAATAATAACGTACTAATAGATATCTACCTGTGTCTACGCAAACTACTTCATTTTCTATCGGCAGTTGGGTTCTGTAGTAGCTAAATGGCTTGTGTCCCTGCACTCCTGTCAGCATGCAGGCAAATACCTATATCTCAAGACAGTCTTAGCAATGCCTGCAGATTACGTATCACAGCCACAATCCCACGTTATGTACCATACAAATTGCAAGGCTTAAAACTTAGCACAATTAACTTAATTTATCTTTATCAATTCTTACTTTCTGCAGGGTAGTAAAATTTGTATTAACATGTAATTATTTGTTGTGCAATCGGCAATATTCTGTAGTAGTATGCGCTGATGCTCATATAATGAAATAGTAGGCTGAGCAAATATAATAATACGACTTAACCAAAAGTACAAATTGGAAGTCACTACGACTAGAATAAGAACAGCACAAAAAGAGTATTCTGCTGTCTCTCCTTGTAATAAATTCTAGAATTTGTTATTAGAGATATGTAGTTAGTACTTCTGAATCATACCCAACTAGAGATACCTTTTACTTAGGTAGAATTATTTAGTATGTCTACAAATTTCTTTATTCCTCCTACTACGTAATCATTTGTTATGCTAACTATAATAGCTACTAAATGCATATTATTACATAAATAAAACGCACAACTGCAGCACACATTACAGGATTCTCTAAGTGCAAACCCAACCTTCATTGTCCGACATTTTCTTCTCATTGTTCAAGAGCAAAATCAACTTCCCTTGTGTGAATGTTTCTATGCGCAGCAGATAAATAATTTGCCACTATCGTATTCCCACAAACCAAGCCAAGCACATTTTTTGCAAACGTAGTGCATAGGATTCCGACATTGCAATGAATCCTTCTTTATATCATTTAGTATTACGTTTTCGATTTTAATTTTCCCCTTCATCATATCCTTTGCCATAGAATTGATAAAACTCTGGGCTTGATGATTCCGCATTTTAGGTTCTTTTCTGCAAATTATTGATGCTAAGTAAGTCAGAGTCAGTTTATCTGTGTAGAGTTTGAGATTTGCATAATTGAATAGCTTGTATAGACTTTACTCTTGTAGTGTTTCATGTATTGACATTACAATTACAGGTAAACTACCAGACAGAGTATAATGTAAGTTTGAATTGATTCTAATAGTTGCATCATAATCGAAAATAAAAATCCTTGCAGCATTATTACTAGAACTAATTATTATTGAAGTCTAGGTAGTACCTGACCATGCTGATATTTCAGTACAATGGTATTGCTTTATAGAAGTACTGAAAGACTGCATGTCATTGTGTACCTGAATATATATAAATCATAGGTTACAAAGGTTATAATTCGCAAACCAGTGTTCATCACAAGTAATTAATTCAAACAACTCGCCTTAATTGTATACTTAGAGTAGAGGTAACAGGTAAGTGTATTTTGTCTACTTTTTGTTGCACATAAAAAGTGAGCACATATCTAATAATAAAAGTATTGAGGAACAGTATTTTTAGCCATTTAGCAACATAATAATAATAACATTGTTCTGAGTGAGCACATCAGGAGACTGTAGATGTACATAGTGTGTACCTACAATATATAATAACTGTCACTCTCTCTCACAATCAGACAGTTCATGGTAACTGCAATTCGCTTGCGAGTAATTATCATAATATCTTAGCGGCTGGAAAGTTGTAAGAGGCTTACTATTAGGTTTGGGTTATAAGAATATTGATATGATATGATTGGCAATCAGACGCTTTACTCAGACATTTCCTTTGTGGTCTTATTGTTTGTTTTGCTAGATTTTAAAATGTTGTGATATATGATATGAATGAATGCTTTTTTTCTCTGACGTGATGGATATGAAGTGTTCCAATTATCATAAAAATGAATATTTCAAGTCATTATGCAGATAAACACTTGTATTGCTGATTTGTTATAGATACCTCTACAACGAAGGTACTCAAAATATTGTGGAGATAGTACATGTTTATGATCAGAGCTTAGGGATATGAAACCGAGACGAGACGACTATCAGTCATTATCCTTCAATTAATAGGCCACGTTAACATTTTACATTCTGTGCTCAAAAGATAATTTATGTACGAAATGCACACTCACTGCACTGCAGATAAATAATAAAAGTATGACAAACTCCATTTCAAATGTTATACTATAACATAACATGTGCGAATGAAGCAGTAATTTCTATATTCCAATTATACATTACACTCTCTGTGCATGTACTTATCTTATTTTCTACAGAAATAATAAGATAATTGATGTTATTCAGATGTTAACCTTTGTGTACTGTAACGTACACAACGTACTACTTACACTATAATACTATACGTACCTACCCATAAAAAATAATAAGACCTTTAACAACCATTTACTCCAACCAACATATTATTCAAACTTTACTGGCATAAAACACTTGTGCATGAACTACTTCAAGACGTAGCTAATTATGAATTGTATAGCATTGTCTACCTTGTCAGAGTGCGTAATTGAAGCAGCAAGCAACTATACCATAATATAAGTTCGCATAGCGTAATCTCATCATGCTCATTGTTAATACTTTTCTTTATTTGCATTTTAATACAAATAGTAATCGTAGTCAATTATTGGCAATCTAAAAAGGAGTATGAATGATAAGTGCAGTAAAATGGCATAAATTGTCTTGGTTTGGATTACATATAGCTAATAAATAGTATGATAGTACTTTTGTTGGAGTTGTAAGGATTTAAATGCGGAGAACCATATTTAGATAGAGGCAGAGTGCCTGATGTTCCCATGTAAGTAGTTGTGACGTTTCTAATGTCTCCTAGTATCACTAAGCGTAGTAAGTGTGTTAATTAGCATGTATTAACTGTACAGTGACAATAAAGCATGTCATGATAACGTAGACGTAGGTATGTCCATTAATATGGGTTTCTATACTAAGGATGTATTATTATAAATGTATGGATGGGAAGGACACGACGCGACGATGTAGTGCGTATTTACATTTAATTCGCATTAACCTGCGGAGAACACATTAATTAGGTATATTGGTTTCTAGTGTACCCACTGCATATTTAAAGAGTTTCATTTTTCATTTGAACTTTATATAACGTCCAATAAATAACATGGCATCACTCACACTCGTTTATAAAGGCATCTTGTTTATGCAGAAACTATTAAGCAAACGTGTCTGCATGACTGTCATTTACTGCAACACAACGTAGCTCTGTCTGTTATGCTCTGTCGACGTCCCAAACCAGTTTCCTTTTGTGTTCTTTGAAATGCAAAGCAGCAGAGTTGTTTCTCTTTTGACGATGTTGCAAGACAACAGTTATAGCTATAGATGGGATATGAATGACTGTTTATAAGAGACACATTTGCTGATCTAGTATAATAAACAGTAGTATAATAATTGCAGAGTGTAATTGCATTATGGGATCAGATATGAACACGAGCGAAGTGACTCTAATTCAGTGTACCTACTATAATATGTACAAAGAAGATAAGTTAAGCACTCAAGAGTTTATTTATTTGCTCGCTTCCCTTATGTGGAGATAGTTAAAGAAAGCAGTGCACATGCAAATGTTGGAAATACTTGCATATTTGTGTACGTGTTTAGCATTAACCACATAATTTCTGCAACAAAGAATAAATAGAGCACCCTGCAGCAAGACGCTCAATTCCACAGAGTGATTTATTAATATCTACAAGTAGACTTCAATTTGTGTTTCTGGAAAGTAGCAGAGGGGACTCGCTGACTATCTTGGTGTTGTGGCTAACGATAATAATAATAATATTATTACGATTGCAAAGGAATCCGTCAGTGTCAACATGAATCAACCAGTTTTTAAAGTAAAGAGTCATGTTTGATGTGCGATTTATTGCTTTTTATCTCAACTCGCTAACCAAATCAAATCAGCTCAATGGGATACATGAATGTAGACAGGAGAGCATAGGAAGTCTTTTTCCTACATTACTAACCACACATTTCCCTACAATCATTCCTATAAATGTTACTCGCTTTATTCTATCATACCGTGGCGACTAAATTCCCATGATTTATTTTTACTATTCTCAAATCCCAAACATACAACAGAAATGGATCCAACACATTTGAGTGTATGCATAAGAGACCTGTTAATCCACAATTTTATTTCTGACATCTAAATTACTCAGTTATAGTAATCTGATAACGCACTACATTTACTAGTATAGTTTGGATAACCAGAATCTGACAGAACTGAATGAAATACTATCCAGAACTACAACTATACCTAATAATTAACTTTGCAATAAATCAATTCAAATGGAAACGACAAGGCCATGCATGAAACTTAACTAACCACCAAAATAATAAATTTACAAATGAAACTGTCTACGAATGAATTACTAACTAATGCGTAGTCTAATTGTTTACACTATCAAAATAAGCACGATTGAATCGAATGCAATGCTAATAAAAGCATTAGCTCTTGGAAAATATGTCGGTACATTTAGTCGTTTTGTAGACTGACGTCTAGTATTGACAAAACATTACGATGTCATGTAAATAAACAATTTCTATCTTTCCATTATCGAAGAATAAGCAAATAGTACAAACGTTACTTATTTGAAAATAATCAATAATAAATATTTCTTAATTTTAAATTGCGAAACATCAGCATTGAGTTACGAAAAGAAAAACCATTGGTTTGAGACATTTTTGGAATTCTTGAGAAATGCGATTTATTAAATTAGATTATTAGCTGTCTCTACCATAAACATTTCTGCGAGCAATTCATTCTCGAAAAGAAATGGTGTTGTGATTTTCAGTTGATAAATGATAGTAGAATATGAAGTGCCTGTCATTGGATTGTTGTTGTATAAATGTGAACCACTTGACTTGTTCATGATGTTTAATGATGTTTCTCATTATTTTTGGAATTTTCTTTCATGTAAAACAATTGGTTTTGGATGATAATATTAAACAAGGTGACAATTATATTGATTTTAATAGGCATTTAAAACTTCTATAGGCAGTTTAAAGACAATGATTTGGTATTAATTTGGACTACTTGTTCAACATAAATGTCAAGTGCATAAAAATGTCTTTTGCCTCTTTGATAACAGACTTATTTGTAGTTCAGAATGAACGACACACATTCCTGAGTAAACAAGTGTGCACTTGTACCTTAAAATTCGTGTGTAGATAATTCAGTACAGTTCATCGTTTCATATCGGAACATGAAAACAGATTCTACCTACAGATTTTGTTTCTTTTATGTTCGTTATGAAATTAAATGTAGCAACTCATCAATCATTCACTTGATATGAGATGAGACAGGAATATCATCAAAGTTTGTAAATTAGAGGATGGAGTAGATCTAGATTTTGCAAAATATCGTATGCAGCTGTGGGCTGGACTTGACTGATATGATAAACTACGGCATAATTTGTAAACCACACACTAAAGAAGATATTTTCAAGTTTTCGAGTTTGTGCAACTTCTGTTTGCCTAAGGTGATGTACGGCAATATCATAGTAAAAAAATAATACCTTTAAGGCACTCTATGTAACCTACGAGTTCTAGTTATAGTGTAATTTACGACTGTATGTGCGATGCACCTAGTTTTCGCAATGAAAGAATGATGTGGTAATATTGGTGCAATTTGGTAACATACCTTTTGATTTCCAGTTGGTTTATTGCCGCTACTAGCTGACGAACTCGTAGCAATTTTCCCAATGTTGCTTTTGCCGTTGATGGGAGTTTTGGTATTGGTGCTTCTGCAGTTATTTGGTTGTACAGATGCACTTGCCACTTGAGACATAATCTTGCTCATTTTGTGGTGATAATTTTTGAAGGGTCAAGTCAAGAGTAACAGGAAATCTCAATTTCTCTCTGTGTACTTTGTTAACGATAAGTTGTCTGGTCGGTCTGGTGCCTGTGAGTCTCTGTAGTTATCCACTTGTTAGTTTAGAATTAATTTTCTTTTTTTTTGGTTTTCTGTTTTTAGTTTTTTGTTTTTCTTTTTTTGATTAGGCTTATCAATATGGTTTTTGAATATCTGTACATTTGATGTACATATATACATTGGAGTAGAGTAATACCATTTTGATGAATCTTAATTACGTGTTGATTTGGTTTGGCTTCGTTAGATTTCTCATTGAACTAATTCATTGTGAAGTAGCCAAGAAAATCCATCTGAAAAATAATTTACAAAGTTAATTAGATAATTCAACTCCTATTGTTTACTTTACACAATGTACCGTTGGATTTACATGTAGGAAACTAAGCATGCTACTTTACTAGAGTGAAATGTACTAGGCTTGAACTCATTAGAAGAAATGTGTAATAGTAATAAGCTAACTGTTATGATATCCATTAAAATCATTTCCAATTTTTATTAGTATTTTCCATTACATGAATCCACTGACTAAAACCTAACTGACTAAAAATAGCTGTGTTTGAAATTAAGTCCTGTACTTTATTATCCATTAAAAGACCTACTTTGCTATGATAAAATCCCAGAATGCAATAGCATTTGGCCAGCACGAACAATAATAGTTTTCAGTTTTCAGGGCAAAAAGACAAAAGTGTTGCAAAGAAATTCAGTTCAGTCGAGTAATCATAAATGAACAAGACAAATTGACCAGGGGCAGCATAAATTCACTCCAAAAAACTTGCATTTAGTTTATTGGAGTAGTAATAAGTATAAGGAAATGGTACATGGTCTTGAATATCATGTTTTCTGACTATCGCTGTTCTTGTACGTGTGTCTTAATAAATTTATTGTACCTGAAGTACAAATACAGGGCTGAAACATTTCTTATTGCATCTACCATGTCAGTACAAATGTAGCATTTATATATCAGAGAGATACCTAAGTAAATACTACATTACATCGTCTAATTCTAATCAGTATAATTTGCAAATTTGAAACACTCCGAACATTTGCCAAACCCAACTGAAGATTTATAGATGATATTGGTTCAAGAAAAGTTCCGAGATACTTCTTTTGCACTATATTTGAAAAGAAAAAGTGGAAGGAGTAAAAAGTCAGCGAAAACAACAAACATAATAACATGTTAGGAGTTCAACATGTTTCTTTATTGTGTTGCTTTATACTTTACTTTCCGTCAGACGAAAAGTTTCTGTCTGTCTGTTTTCTAAAGAAATCTGGTCCACTTCTACTTGTTCTGTCTGGTGTGAGTGAATAAATGGTATCGTGCATGTCCGTATGTGTCTAGATCGACTTAAAATTATGTTAATATTTCTTTGCAAAACAGGGTATCTATTTGCCATTTATTTGTTACATAGTAAAAGCAAATCCACCGTCCAATATCCAATTATTATAATGTCTTCATGCTGGGCACCATATAGACGCCATAGAGACGGGCAGATAATCTAACCAGCTTTATATTTTATACTGATGATCTTGTAATATCTTTTGCTAAATTGTTGTCCAGTCCTTATCACCACTAGCAAGAATTTACAAACGAGACCTCTTTACCTACTGCTACAGTCAGATTTAACCCAATTGGAAATTATTTAAAAGTTCCTTCTCATTCTACCCAAAATTTAAAAATTAAAGTTTGTGAATTTCTCTTATGTTATATCCCGAAACGTCATTGGTCAGACATTATAGCACATTTGCATTGCATTATTTATTACCTCTGAAGTAGACTGAACAGTCCAAAATAAATTTTGTCATAGGCTTACATAAATAGGAGCCTAATTCCATAATATGAATACATGACCACTTACTCAGTAAAATAATATCAGCAAAACGCCGCCAAGTCAAGCAACACTAGAGCATTAGACTAGGCACATATCCTACATACATTGCATAGATCTTTAGCTAGACTGCATCTATTTATGGACAAATTTATGCACTTTCAGGTTTTCACATACTGACTCTTTTGTTCGTCTGCCTTACAATTTGTCAGCCTGCCGAAAATATTATGAATAGTAGATTGCTAGGGAGTCCAAAGGAAGAATCGTGAGAAAGAGAAAATATTAGATGCAAGAGCGAGTAGGTATTTCTTGAATCTACTTATTCTATACCTAAACGTCTACATCAATTTACTTTGTTACTTATGCGTAGAAATCGTCAACGTGTAACATGTAAATTTATAATTTAAAGATAATGCTATGCAGCTCCACATTCCAATATGAAAATCAAAATGTTTAACAAAAGGTATCATCCAATCTAAATCACAAAAACAATATTCATTTACATTTAATAACTAATAAAGGTTAGCTAAAGCTGTTGCTTTTTCTTTAGCGTGTACTGCCATATTATTGTACTTTCTGTAATGTACACTACACTGTCAACTGATCTCCATACAACAATATGTTGTACATACCATAATATTCATAACTACCTTTGACAACAAAGTCGTCAATACAATTACAAATACTATTAATGCTACGATTAAATTCTACGAATTCAAACTTTTGTGTAGTGTGTGTCCTGCGTTTTACAAACCGAATTTTGCAATGCATAAATCATATACTATACTGAATACTATTAAAATTTGCATAAAGAATTACTAGATACCTACAAATCAGAATAAAAGTTATTTTCCCTTACCGGTTTAGTTATTTGAGGTTCACAGGAAACTCAATGATATATTATAGCAGCCGTGCATTTCATTATTATATTAATGCGATTTAGTTGTTACGTATTAGTCTACACAAATTTTAGAATAAATTTTTTTTGTTCCCCTAGTATTAATTAAATTAATTGATCAGGAGGATGAGGTGGAGTGGACACTTTTAGTATGTTAGGAAGAGAAGCAAACTTATTAGGAAACGTTTGCAGATGATCTTTATGGTATTTGGATGATTCACTTTGCTCTTTAGCCACTGTGGAACCGAAATGAATAGGAAGAATCTCTCATCTGTATCTGTGAGTTAGAACAAGGACCAAGAAGATGATTTCACCGTCCTATCCGAACACTGTGTGTCTACTGGTCTGAGAAATGCTTTTGCCAAAGTCGCGACCATTCAAGTACAGTACGTCTCATGTATAAAGCCATATTGTATTACTTAGACGTCTACCTTGCCTTAGTCCACCATAACAGCTCGTGTTTGTCTACTTGCAAATTAAAGTTTTACTTGCTAATACGTCATAAATGGTCGATATGCCGTTCTTGAGTACCAAAAGCAAGAATATAGGGAAATATTTATGGTATACTAAAAGTGAAAGCGTAATGTAGTAGACATACAGTATGATATTAAGGGAAAAGTATTATTTGCTGGTACAGAGAAAGCTTAAGAGCGCCATAGCATAGAGCATTATGTAAGTTATGTATCTACTCTCTTCTACGTTTTATTCTGTCCTAATAAATGTGTACAGTTGGGAAAACTACTACTGGACTATGTGATGGCATTGGATTGAGTAAGAGTAAGCATGGCAGCGTGAGTATAACATAACCTCTGTGATTGCTGTGGGATCCGATCCGAAAATCAATAATCCGGGCGTAAATTTTGCACAAGCGCTTCTCTCTTTCACTTCCAGTCCCCCGATAACCTATTTCGTATATTTACTAGATACACCACACAGGAGTGAGTTATAGCTATACCTGACCTAAACTGAACCCGATGTATAGGTATACGTAGTGCTAGATGCACAACTAGTAACACAAAGGGATATAGCTAATCAAAACAGAATCCTGGGTTCCCCATACAAAGCAATTGCTATTGAGCTTAGATTTCCCTTTTAGTAATCCCGTCACATACGCTAAAAAATGAATTCAGACTTTCCGTCGCACAACGTTGAAAAAGAAAAAAACTTACCAGGAAATGAATTATAAAAACGCAATGAGGATAGCCGGGTTTCTTATTTAGCTGGTCGTTCGAAGTACCTTAGTCCCTCGTCTAAAATGGTTATTACGTATTTACTGAAAACACAAAGGAGAAATCCCTGAAATTCCCAAAGGGATTTCTGGAAATTCTAGTTTGAGGAACTTCTTCTCCTACAATTGTGTCAACTGCTCATGGCAATCAGCCCCACTGAATCAGAAAATTTAAGCGATGCAAGAAACTGAATAAAGACATTGAAAAGATGGCTGAAGAGAAAGCGAAGAAGGACGGACCTTTCTGTCCTACCCCGAAAACTTCATAATGGTTGGCTGGCCTGCCTGTTTGAACAAACTCAGGTTTCTTGAAATTCCCAACTGCCGATTGTATCTATTATGTAAATTATTTATGTGCTACTTGTCCATTCTATCGATTCTAAGAGCGTTTCCCTCTCTTTACATGGAGAATGGAAGGTAAATATATGGCACAGTTTGCCTCACCTCGTCAATACAATTAGGCTTTGGGGACGTTCTTAGCGTGTGTCGCATGTGTGCATACACACGAGTACAAACCGTCTACTTTGTATTTTGCAAATTATGCAAACTGCATACCAATAGTCTATACATAATGCATTCTGGTGAATTTAGATTCTGAAAAAATAATCCAAACTACGTGCATAGTATTACTGTATCGATCATCATAATAGGTAGGTATGTAAAGTAATGTCTGTAGATAGCGGAGTCTTCACAGCAACTCACCACACAAAACACAAGCGACAATTTATTTACAATTTCTTATCTTGTTGACCGAATTGTAATCTAATCCAGAATCTCTAGTGCAATGCGATATCAGGAGTGGCGACGAGGGAGTGAACATGTCAGTCTGAACATACATCACTTATGTTCACTACTACATCCCTTATATTCACTACTACATCCCTTATATTCACTACTACATCCCTTATATTCACTACTACATCTATATATCTATATATATTCACTACTATACATTTATTTAATATACCTACATATTATTTGTAGTAGCCGCAAAGACAATTCCCATGCATCCGTTGTTGCAGCCTAAGTTTAAGGGAATGTGTGGGCATTTATGTGTTTTGAAGTGTAGACCCAGTCATTTCAGAGGATGAACATCCAACATGATGTGGAATAAACTGATAATTATAACTTATATGAAACAGATGTACTATTATCTGTATGCCAGTGAATAGTGTGGGGTAGAAAAACGTATTTAAATGTAAGTAAGTAGGTAGGTAGGAAATCTCATTGTTTCGCCATTTGTGATGAGACGACTCTGCACTGCTATACCATACAATACAAACTGGAGACATATTAGCTGGTGCGTGTGATGTCTAATAGCTAATAGTTACTATACAGACATAGGAGGATTATGGGAAGTCAACTGGACTGGACCAGCCAGTCAGAAAACAAATGATTCTATCACTTTACAAGACCTTTCCACCTTTGCACAACAGCAGCGGAATAATAGACAGAGAGTCACCACGCACAATTCTCGTGTGAAGTGGACAACAAAAGAAGTACTAACGATAAGAATGACCAAATTATATATCTTGGACTGAAATGCAAGTTACAGCATTATCTTAGATGTTCTGGCATGTATACTTCATTGATGGCGGAGTAGTCCTCAGACTTGTATCCTGTCTATCAAACATATTACTTAAATGCAAATTTAAATGCTCACTTCTCACTGCAGTGCTATTCAATCCTACAAACATTTAAAATTGTATCTTCCAAATATGATCACGCAGATTCAAAATCCCAAGCAGAAGGTCTCACTCATTCTTCTGACAGCATCAGCTAAATTGTTCAATTTTCCAAAGTTCCAATTTCCTTCATGTAAATAGACAATTTAATTTAATTTAATGAATACTCTCTTTTAGAAGACTCCTCTAGGGAATCATGATGAACGTGAGAATATATTTAAGGGATAAATACCAAGAGTTGTAAGAATCTCTTCACACATATAATTGTAAAATATGGTACATAGGGACTTGATAGGAAAATATTGTTTTGTAAACTTGAGATTACTTTCTAATCAAAGTAGATTTCAGAGATGCTTTACGTGTAAAATGCTTAAGTGATTTGTGATCGTTGTGTTTGCTTGGGTTGGCTAATCACAAATGCTATAGAAAATAACTACCGTCTTGTTTCAATGTCAATAAGTTGGCGACAAACAAAGCGAAGAGTTCAATTCAGTTGCAATATTCCAAACAATACAATGTTATCCGTATTGTACTCCATTTAGAGGAAAAGAAACCGGTTGATCTTCTTAAGGAACAGTAGAATACTATAGCTACGCATATTCTCTTACTGCTCTATCCATTATGTACTGTACTGTTGTCAATTCCAACTATTCTATTTTTTTGCATGAACAATCTTCAAGAATTATATTCCGTTCTGTCCTACTACTGCATGCTGCACAAACTCTCTTCAACTGTAAATCAATCCAGTCCAACATAAATGTTTTATGAGATAAACGATGGCTACACTTTAATAGGACCAAAGGGTAAAAGAAACAAACTCTTGGACATGGCTATCGTGATCAGTTAAAAGACACAAGTTCCTTTTGCCAACAACGACACACGTATTTTATTAAATACTTTTAATAAGTCACTTTCCACATCTTTCAAAAAAGAAGAATAATGAAAAACTAGAAGAAAGCTACCAAATAATTTAGTGCCTAAACGTTTTGCATGTGGAAAACTTTTGCCGGAAGATAAACCGGAAATAAAATGGTGAATATGCAGTGCTTTCAAAAAACAATATTTAATATTGGTTGTGATTCACAATAATAATTTATTCAGCCCATAAAAATATTTTTATTTGGCTATTCTCTTCAGAGAATGTAAATCCTCTATGTGTTGTGCGAGTCGATGATTATTGCACGATTATCATCACGGAATTTATAGTGCATAATACTTGCGCCTATTACTTTCTGTTTTATTGGTCGATTATTAATGACGATTTTATTTAAGTACTAGCAACAGTACTTCAACATTTTATGAGCATTGGGCAATTAGTGTAAAAGAGGATTGTAGATAAAAATTAAAAATAGGATTCATATTGATCTGATTTGCATGGGGTACTTAGTTGGATGAAATAAAGACATAAGTAATGGAAGGAATAATGAAGTGCCAGCGCATTCTCGTTATTTTCCATTGTGAGAATTCATGAAAGACATAATTGAAAAGATTGTCAGTGAGTCGCATCTCCTTTCATGAATGTGAGAATTGCCGTAATGGATATAAGTCTAAGGGAAGATGTTTTGATGAAAGGATGATGGGTTGCCGAGCATTAGCTATAGAGTTGCATGCATTCATTGCATACTCCATACATCCACTTCCACTCGGCGTGGTTGACTTGTCCCATTTATTTCTCCTTATTGTATTTTCATGTTTTGTTTTAGTCGGTAAAAAGTGAGTACTTGTTTATCCTGCACTTTATTGCAATGGATATTATTATGGCAGGCACTGTAACGTTTGAATCCTACTGCTCTGTGCTGTTTGGGATTTTGATTGATACACACTGCACACATTGGTCTGTTGTGTTCAAGGGCAAAACCAGTATGGTATTCCTATGCTTGAGCATACTAATATTGTTATAGTTAGCTGGTGTTACTTTTTTAAGGAAAGAAGTCAGCATGTAGCTGGTAAGGCTACTTGGATTTTTAGATAAGTAGGAATTAGAGGACTCTCCCTGAAAGAATGCTTAAAATTGCCGAGTATTGTGAGTGATGTGGTGCAAGTGTAATGTACTGGCTGAGTACTGACATGTCATGGCACTGCACTCAATTCTAAATCTCTGGTATGAAATAATAATGTCTATAATATGGATGTACTATGTGAGTATAGTATCTAGTAGTAGCCTATAGTATATAGTAGTGCAGGTATATTTTGATTTCGAGTAAAGTACGAGTGTGTCTAATGTCCGTGTACCTACTTTATTATCTCTTCTCTATTTTAGTGGTAAGCAAAGCAAGCACAAAAATTGTTCGTTTCGTTCCGGTGCAGATTTCTTTCTAGACAACATTATATTGTGTGTGATTATAAGTGCTATATAAAAGCACGAGTAATTTTAATGTTAATGTGCTCCGACTCAACTTGGTTTGGCTTGGCTGTAGCTCTGTGGAGGCAGCAAAGAAGTAGTCTTTTAGACCTTCTTTCGGTTGGCTTCCCTTTTCCTAAGCTTTACTAATATAAATTAAAGTGTAGCAAAGCCAACTTAGCTAACTAGCTTGGCTTTTTAATTTAATTTTAGTTGTTTTGTTTGATACGAGTTTCTTGCTGTGCTTTTGTTAAGATTAGTTGTCTTGTCTTGCCTTGCTTTACTTATCTTTGGCCGTAAGTCAAAATCAGAAATAATTAAGTAGGCAGACTCAAACAAGTATATGTATGCAGACTTAACTTACCTGAGTGCTTAGGTAGCCACGGTTTAAAAATCTCAGGTACAATATTGCTACTGACATGACATGTATGCATTTCTGTACTTTGGTAGAACAACAATAGCTGTAAGTAGGCGGTTATATGCAGAATCAAAGCATACACTCAAAAAGTAATAGCATTTCTATTTAAATATATTATAATAATTATGAGTTTTCATTGAGCATTCCGTTTTGCAAATAAAATTGTTTCTAAATAAGTAGATAGTTGTTAATACTTGTTTCCTTAGCAAATGATTGAGCAAAGGCCACTTCATTGTAGTCATGCAATTTCCTAACAACTAGCCTGGCTACTTATTTATTATTCAATTCCATTGTGACTCTGATTGGTAAATGAGTTTTATGTTGTATCACAGCCAAAAGCACAGATGTGTGTAAGTCGTAGATTGATTTAATTGAAAATTCATTGTATTTGCAATGTGCATGTAGGTAAGAAAAGTTAAGTAACTACCTTCCTCCGAGAATTATATAAGGAAATCTCCATTAGTCGAAATTGTAAATGTTGAGACTCCCACAATTGATTTATGGTTTCCTTCTTCATATCATAGCAAGAAGTCACACACATCCAATGGCTTCACGTCACTAGATCGCAAATAAAGAGATTCTGATCACATGGCAATCGTCTTAATGGGATCTTTCTATATTTGTCTGATCCGACTCTGTCGGTCCAAGATTAAACGGCAGTCAGACACAAAGCAATTGATTTCCAATATCGCATTCACATCACAGTCACTTACTTGACTATGTTGAAGCACAAAAGTAAGTAACACGCTTCTTGATACACGACCACCGGTGCGACGCGTCTACTATTTTACTTTATGCCGACTCAATTATACATTACAGACGTACTATTTGCATTACGTAGGCATGTATTTGTCTATTCACAGACGAGATGCGAGAACGGCCAACACACAAATAACTAGTCAGATTCAATTTATCCGAGCAGACTATCAATTTCAGTCCATTTCGTAGTCAATCAGACCATAAGGAACCAAATCTGAATAAATCTTCACAGTTAGACCATTGTGGGCAATTTCTGCAGCAACCCAACTTCTGTGTAGCCATATAGGCCAATTCTGGCCACCACAAAACTTTATGTCGAGCTGCACAGACATACACAGCGTGTATAAATATTATGCACTCTGATGACTGAGTAGTAGTGGATGAGAAAGATTAATCTTGAGAGCACGAATCCTACTGTAACGTCCTATTATAATGCATTTCTATTTCTTATTTTTGAGAATTAATCTCAGGAAAAAACTGGAAACTGGGAAAGAAGCACTTGTCGACAGAGGAACAATGAGATTGAAAAATGTCTCAAACTGAATGGATTGTGTTTATTTAAGTAAGGAAGGCTGAGAAAAGTTTCTGTCTGTCTGATGGAAGAGACAAAACAAAATTCCTTCCTCCGTCTCGTTTAGTCGACTATTCTTTGTATTTCTGTCAATAGAGGAAAATAACTGTAATGTATTGCAATTCTAAGCATTTTCGTCCGTACTCTTAGAATCCATGAGGTGGGATTTGTCTATCCTTCATATCTCTTAGATTGGGTTAGATACACTTATTCCCAAACTTTGTGTGCATTTCTATGCACTTCTTGCATAGTCCTAAATATATTCCTACAAATGCCAGTTTGCTTCGTTCTACTCTGACTCGAGTTCTAGTCCACTCTCTGGCTGGGTACAACAATCACAATTATTATTGCACTGCTACTACTTACTGCTACAATCACTACTACTCGCCTTTGTTGTGTTCAATTTTCAATCCACTGCTCAAGTTTTTCTTTGTTCAACAACGTTGATAGCGATTGTGGGCAAGTAGTAAGTGTATTAGGAATTTGATGTTTAGTATGGCCAGTGTGTTTAGTATGGATAGTATTTCGTATAAATAAGTCGAGTTGCGTTGAGAGATCGCCTCGCTTGAGTCCTGCAATGTGTACACAGTGAGAACTGAGTAAAAACTGACGTGATGTGAAACGATCGCTTCATTTGGACTGCCTATTTCACTCAACTCGACTGAGTCACATTGCAATGCATAGGTACAGATAGACAGACAACTCTACTGAGACCATACAATAGAATACAGGCCACAAATTGCATTGCTACAGGTAACTCGAGGATTTAAGTTCAGGTGAGTAAGCAAAGATGCGTAGCGTGGCACGTAACGTGATCTATCTATCCTCATCTCTTCTGTGTGCCATACCAAACACCAAACTACATTTACCTGCTTTGTGTTTACATACATGTCCCTAACACACTTGTACTATTCTACTATCTCTCTACACGGCTTACTCTGCTATAAACACTACTTACTCTACTACTATTTATGTCTATAATAGCACTATGCCTGGGATGGACTTGTATTTCTAAACTAAGCAGCTGCCAGCCAGCGCACATTTGCCATTGTACCATTCCCATTCAATTCAATTTTATCTATTCACTCGTTTATTTTACTTACACAGGCATTAGGCAACCCAAAAGAATGATAACTAAGCAACAAGGCCTTTCCTATCCTCTTCTATATATAAGCACTGATTCCACATCTTTACCACCCAAACAAAATTACCACCCTGCTATTCTTACTCTTACCACCAAACGCTTTACTACTTGACACTAGTGATATATCAACTAACACGTTACGACTAGTATACTTTAATGATTTTGGAATGCATAAGAACAATAAGAACAAATTATCAACTTGAGACAGTCCAGTAATAAAAAGTTTAATATACTGCGAAATTCTGGACCATACTAAAATCTCATCAGTTTGTCCATTTGCTGTTTCAACAAGAATATAACTGCCTACAATAATTAGTAGTGAATACTAATGCCGTATTCATCCTTTTCCAAGTTATCCTCAAGAAAAATTTCGGAACAAAATAGTACTGGACAGGATGCGCGTGCGGTGGTTAAGTGGTAACAGTCCATAGCAGAGCCCATCGAAGGGTATGATGTTAACGCAACCCAGTGTACAATCCAGGCGAAGGGCTAGCCTCAATGTACCGAACTCTAACAATAATACCCAAAATGCATTCATCTACAATAATACTCCCATTTGAAACATTTGCTAATTTAATTAATTTTCATCCCAGTTATTTTTCTGGAACGAAAATGGGAATTTTATGTTCGATGAAAGCATTTTGTGTATTGTGGATCGTTTTCGGTTTATTCAGCAGATAGAGCTTCTCCTAATGTACCTAGAACCATCATACCCTTCAATGGTCTATGGCCCACGTGGTATCCTACTGGGTGGTATCCTGGTATCCTACTGGGTGGTATCCTGGTATCCTACTGGGTGGTATCCTGGTATCCTACTGGGTGGTATCCTGGTATCC
>JABASH010001933.1:0-22837 GCA_019776445.1 Tomocerus maximus | reverse complement strand
ACTCGAGTCGTTGATGAAAGGGTAAATTCTTATTTTAGAATTTCTAAACTGCCATTAAAAGTCAAAAAATAGATGTACGTTTTGAGTGAAAAGTTAAAATGTGCGAATTGGATAATTGCAGGATGGTGAAGGAAGAGGCGGTTTCCGAGGAGGCTTCAGAGGAGGTGACCGAGGAGGTCGTGGTGGAGATCGAGGAGGATTTAGAGGGGGGCGTGGTGGAGATCGAGACGGCGGTGGATTCAGAGGTGGGCGTGGAGGAGACCGTGGTGGTGGTGGTTTCCGTGGAGGTTTCAGAGGCGGTGACCGTGGAGGTTTCCGGGGTGGGGATCGGGGAGGATTCCGAGGCGGTGATCGAGGCGGATTCAGAGGCGGTGATCGAGGCGGATTCAGAGGGGGACGAGGTGGAGATCGAGGCGGCGGTGGATTCAGAGGAAGAGGAGGTGCTCCCCCCAACCCTCGCAAAAGCGGAGGATTTGACAGCAGTGCTCCCAATCAAAACAAGAAAATCACTTTTGATTAGAAACAAGTGCGACATCACAATTTGAATAACACTATAAAATTATGGCGAGCAGACGGCATTTAATGTCGAAATTCATGTTAAAATATTTATCAATGTTTCTATTTTCCAATGACAATCATTTAAAGTAAAATTTTAATAGATAGGAAATTATGTAGCTAAAGCGTCAAACAAGGCTTCTAAATGAGTAGATCTTGTTGTCAGACCACTTAAGTTGTTCGTTGCTTATTATTTAAAACTTATAAATAATTAATGATGTAGACTTAATTCGGATACATATGCCATTGTTTTAGAGAGGAGCAAGGGGTTCATGGGGTGAAAAGGCCAATCAAGATTTGAAGCACACGAAAGGGAAATCATTTAGACACGAGAAGACGAAAAAGAAACGAGGAAGTTATCGCGGCGGGAATATAGACGTGACGGTGAATTCTATAAAATTTGATGAGGATGGCAATTATTGGTGAATATTTTAGATCTTGATTGACTACATCACCTGCGATGTCTATTTTTGTCAAGTTTGTTTTCTTTTTGTATTGTTTATTCGAGATTTTATCCTCTTAATAAACGGTAAGTATCCGAATAAAATGTTTTAGTGTTTGTTTATTAATCCTAAAATTAATTTATTAATTAGTCAATTATACGAAAATCAAAAACATCAAAAACAAATTATTACATGGGTTATGAAAACATGTTTTAGGAATCAAAGAATCCTGTCACTATTTAATTTAATATTAGTATTAATAAATGAGTCATGTCATGGGTTTCTAAAAGAGAATATTAGGCAGCTTGTTTCTGCATGTGACATCATCTTCTGGTCTGTGATTTTCAGGAAAACTTTGCAATTCGTGGCCGACCAGAGTGCTCCAACCTATTAAGCATATTTTCACATACTATGATTATTAGATGCATAAATTAAATTATTTAAGTAACAGGTTTCAAAATTGATGTAGTTAAAAAATTTTGCTATTAAAGATCAAATGAAAGTAACGAAGCGCATTTAAAAATTCAAAGCAATTAATGAAACTACGATATAATTACTTACCCAAAGGGTAAATATCGGGGCTTTCGAAATGTGACCATTGATAGCATATTTCATTGTCACGGTTCCATCCATCAAAGTGTAGAAGTAATAAGTGTTCTATTAATTAAGAAATTCTAATCAGTATATGTGTACGGGATAATGCAATCTAATAGCAATTTAGTATTAAGTTTAAAATTAATGAAGGAGAAAGTTAACTTTCTCTTGAAATAACAGAACTCTTGTGTGAACCAAAACAGTAAATAGCATTTTCTTGTTTCTCCTTGTGACTATTTAAAGAGAAAGTTAACTTTCACCTTTTAGAAAACAAGTTACACAATTTTTAAAACTTAAATTACCTACCAGCAACTTTGGTCACAGTGGCAGGACCAAGATAAGCTGGACGACTGCAAAACACACAATAAACAAAGAAAATTTAGGAAATATTATCACCGTCATCCATCTTTGAATATGAACCTTACCAAATATCTACGGCTTCCAGTTTCATGCCAACCTCAAACTGGTTACCCGTTTTCTAACAAACAAATGGAATTGTTATTGCGGTGTATTAAGCCAGTAGTTCAGTTTTTATGATAAATGCATGCGTCAAGGAACTGAAAGTTTAAACTGAAAAACGTACCTTTGATAACTGATCCAGTGGTAAGGGTGTCAAAGATTGTCTGTCGCAATATTCTTTCCAATCAAAAGTTTCCTGATTTTCCTTTTTAGGTGGCAGTAATACAATTCCATGAGTTTTTGCAAATCTGAAATAAAATAGTTCATCACACACAAAGTTATAGAAAGTGCAATATATTTGTATGAATTTTTTTTATTAACTCGATTTTAAAAACGAAATGTTTTTTATCTTACCCACAAGGAAATATGTAAGGAGATGTAATATGGAACAAATACTCAAAACCGACTTCCTTTTCCGTTGATGGAAAAGCGACGGAAAAATAGCCATATTTTAATACTCGTAATACGTGACAATACGAAATTCTGTATGCAAAAACCGGGTGTCGCGCTTCTAAAACCATTCCCTTTTCAATTGGAAAAGGCGAAGGTGTTTCCTCCAAAGTTTTTGCCCCTTGAAATAGTTCCGCCAAGTTTTCAGGAACACCAGCTAAACTGTATCCAATAGTGTGGCTGAATCCGATGTCATGGACATTTGAAGATTTGCAATTAAACCAGAAACCGCTATCCTCCTTACTGAGCCCAAAATACATACAATGGATTCTGTCTCCAATTATACCTTGAATTTAAATATTTTCAAAAATTAAATAATAATACTATATCGTTTTATTATGCTACTTTGTAGATAACTATTAAATAAGTACGCGGGTAATGCAATGTAATGCAATCTAAAGTAAATCCGTCTAAAATAACTCTTCATAAATTAAGAATTTCTCACTTTAAAAGAAAAATAATTTACCAGTAACTTTAGCCAACCAATTTTGACCGGTAAATGTTTTATCCACGACCTCAACGACATCATTAAGCTTGTACCTATAGACAAAATACACGAAATATTAAAATTATTCATCCATATTTTATTCAAACTACGCGAGCAGATACAGGAACCTCATAAAATCATATCAGTAATATGTACAATAAACAACGTGTACAGCTTTATGGGTATAATAATGTAGAGTAGCATAAAAAATCATTTTGAAAATTTTATTAAAAACTCACTTCCGCGTAGAAAGTATAGCATTCTTAACAGTTTCCGAATGAGAATCCGATATGCTCTGACAACCAACAGGTACACATCGTTTCATTTCTTTCAAGAACTCTGGATATTTTCTTCGGACATCATACGGTGGAAACAGTAGTATTTTATTGGAGACGCTATATCCTACTGCTTTGGGTACGTCACTGCAGTAATCCATCCAACAAAATCTTGGTTTGCAGTCAAATGTTTCGAATTTCACCAAAGCCCTGTAACCTGAATTAAAATAATAGATGATAGAAGGATATTTATTTCCCAATGGTATGGTAGAATATACGGAGATACACTTGACCATACCATATTAATTCATATACAACACATAATTTTTCCTTAATTCATACAAAATTAAACTTACCAGCAAAATGAACTGGTTTTGCTATCCAGTTTACAGTTTTGTCACATTTTACGTATGGGTTGAAGCACTCTATTGGAATATTAAGAGTAAAAAAGGTATCCGCCACATTGTTCAGAGGAGCATGTTTGAACAACTTAATCGGAGCAACATATTTCAAATTTTCATTTTTCAGCAAAAAATAGTCCCATTCCAAATTCTTCCCACTCTTCCTAAGAAATGTCGGCGGAGCATTTCCATCCATTGCCTTAACTTCTCTTGCAATGATGTCGTCGGCACTCACCCCCTCGTCACTGTCAGTGCCACTGCTGAAGCTGTCATCCCATTGTTCAGTTTCGGCCATGCTTAACTTACTTAAGGCCATTTTTACTGCGACTCTACTATCAACAATTAATAATAACTATGAATAAAGCAATAGTGTCAAACAAAATAACTCAAAAACTTGTCTTCAGCTAATCTTCAATCTTCAACAGGTCACTACAAGAACACAGACAACGACAACCAAGAAAATGTTGGAGTCTCTGGAGTGGAGTACTGCTTGCCGGATGCCAAAATTTGGACGCCAAATAATGTCCTTGAATAAGTCACGCGGGAGTTACGCTTTACTAATGAGAAGAGACTATAATCTGTTGAAGGATTATGATAATATTTTTGCGGGTTATTCAAATTTTTCATATGATAACCACTTGTGCATCGTATGTTTATGTTTATGAAAAAATCAAAAGTTGAAAGTTGCAGATTTGTTGACGTTGACATTTTATTTTGACATTGACATATTTGCAGATTTCGCAAATAATAAAGAAAAATAGTCTGATGATAATGGATTACTGTGCCCAGATTGCCGAGTGCAGCAGAAAGTAGAGGTTGGTTTGGTTTATTTCTTTCCATACTTCGTTTGCTACCTTTGCTCCACTTTCTTTATTCTTTAATCTTTGTATGACAGTTTTAGTACAGTTTTAAACCGAATTTATTTGAATACTTACTGCTACAAAGTGATATTTAAAATATTGTTGAAATAAGCTGAAGTTTCCGTTTGTTATGGATTTTCAGGGTTTTTTCATGTCCAATTGAATAATATTGTCTGAGGCTATAAAAAAGTCTAAAAGTATAAAAAGTCTGAGGCTATAAAAAAGTCTAAAAGTATAAAAGTATAAAAAAGAGTATATAAAATTGTAAAATCAATAGGCAAGGCAGTAACGCAACGGCAGCATTGTTAACATTGTACTACACGAACAGCGAACTAACTAAAGCAGCTGTGTCAATTTGTCAATATTTATGCAATGCAATTATTGACACAACGGTCGGTGGGTAGCCGCATTTCACAATCTTCGAGAATAATATGCAATATACATGTAAAGAAAGAGAGAGCGTTATTGGAAGACAGAAATAAACTATTATAATTTAATTGTCAATTTTAGTTCAAACATAATAAAGGACAACTTAATCCTTTGTAATTACATTTGACATTATATAATATTTTAATAAAAATATTGTAGGTTTTTGTAATTTTGTGATTCTTCATACACTAAAAAATAATTATAATATTGATATATTTTTGTAGACAATTGCTGCGAATAAAACTGGCCAACGTTTTGAGGTTCATGGGAAGAAAGCTAAACTTAATTTTGAAGTCTTAGTACTCGAAAAAATGTCAGCGTGGCCATCTGTTTTGATAGGATCATTATGGTTCATAAGCAGCATAACATTTGATCCTATTTCTGCAATAAGAACGTATGATGAAAAAAGGATCAACCAGTTAAGGTATGCTAATTAATTTATTAAGCCCTGTCCCCATATATTTTAATTTATTGCTTATTATAATCTAGATAAAATACGTAAAAATTGTAAAAGTATTTTCTGCTCATGAATGTAACATAATAATATGCAGCTCGTGCATGTAAAATTAAAGCTAACACATACACAGTAAGGGTAAATATTCTCTGGACTAGTCCACATAAAACTTTCAACAACATTCATTGCATATTGCATCACAATTTTGCCTACATACGTTTGGTGTAGTGAAAGCTGATGATAATGAAGTTGATGTAAGAAAAAAGAAAGTTATATATTGGGAATATTTTCTCTCTAAATAAATAAATAATTATTAACTCAATTATTGAACAAGACGTGATTAAAAAGCATAAAATAAATTATTAGCAATTTAGCTTTCACTTTTGATTTTTACTCAAGTAGAAATAAAAACGGTCAGTGCATTTTCCCCATGTTAAATAAAACATTATTACGCCTTCATAGAACAAATTTATTTTTATTTTTCAGGCAAGAAGTAGTTGAAATGTTCTATCACGGTTATGACAACTATTTGCTGCACGCATATCCTTTTGACGAACTCAGACCTTTGTCTTGTGACGGAATGGACACATGGGGAAGGTACAGTTGGTTAAATTTCAGGCGTCAACTATTTTCACTTCAGTAGTTAGTTTCTTTACTTGTAATTGTAATTAATTACATATTGGGTTTAAAATTTTGTACAGTTATTCTCTTACCCTCATTGATACATTGGATACATTGGCGATAATGGGAAGTAAGTGTTTGTGGCAAGTAGTGTATACTATAGAGTTATTAAAGCTTTTATGCTTCGACATTCAGAATTTTTAATAAGTAACACTATCTTTTCGTGGATTTAGATTTTTCTGAATTCCGTCGTGTGGCTCAGCTCATCATACACAATGCTCAATTTGACATGAACATAAATGTATCTGTATTTGAAACAAATATACGAATATTGGGAGGATTGTTATCGGCACATTTACTGAGCCATAAGTAATCATTTTTATTGTACATTTTTTGTTTCAGCTGTGTTTGATAATTGCCAGTTTTACTTTTATTGTATTTTTTTTTATTTTAGGGCAGGAATGGAACTAGAGAAAGGTTGGCCTTGCAATGGACCTCTGTTAAGGTGGGTTTATTAGATATTATCGTTTCATTCCTGTAAATAAATTTGAGGCTTTTGTAATATGAACAAATTAGATTTCAATAAAATTACATTTGTAAGTTTTATTATTGATTATTGGTTGATGTAAGTTATGAATTAACTCCAAATTCTTTCGTGATGTAATATTTCTCTTTTTTCAATTGCAGACTTGCTGAAAAAGTGGCAAGGAAATTGTTACCCGCATTTGATACAAATACAGGAATGCCATATGGAACTGTGAACTTGAGGTACGGTGTTCCACCAAATGAGACACCGATTACTTGTACTGCCGGCGTTGGAACATTCATTGTTGAATTTGGTGCCCTGAGTAGGTTGACTGGGGATCCTTTGTATGAAAAGGTATCCAAAACTGCGTAATCGTAGTTTTTTCTTGCTATTTATAAACTATTAACATTGACAAGTTTTATAATTTGTTACTTTTAAAGTCTATAATTAATAATTACATTGCATTGTCTCCATATAAGTAAATAAAATATAATACTATGTTTTTTAAATTGTAGGTAGCGTTAAGAGCATTGCATTCTTTATATTCCAAACGATCGTCAATAGATCTTGTCGGCAACCACATCGATACAGAATCTGGAAAATGGACAGCATTAGATTCTGGAATAGGAGCTGGTGTTGACAGTTATTTCGAATATTTAGTCAAGGGAGCAATTTTGTTCCAAAAGCCTGAATTAATGCATATGTTCCGGGTAAGTTTTAAAGCGATAGAGAAACATTTAGGAAAAGGAGGCTGGTATGTTTGGGCGACTATGGGGCAAGGTCATGTATCAACCACAACTTTTCAAAGGTAAACATAAGTATACACACAGCATATACAGTCAATATGCAGTAATAATAAGAAATATAAGAATAACATAAGGAAGAAAAATTTAATGAACAATTTTTTGGGTGTTGATATAGTCTTGAAGCCTACTGGCCTGGATTGTTAAGTTTGATCGGGGAATTCAAGACAGGAATGAAAGCTATGACTAATTATCATAGGATACTGAAACAATATGGTGGACTGCCGGAGCTATACAATATCGTTCAGGTTAAAGTGTTTTCCATTTATTATAATTCTTAATACATATAATTCTTTACATTTGTTGACATCTTTCTCTGGTGACAGTGTGACACTAGTAAAAATCAACTGTTATTATATTTTTTAACTCATTTAATGTATAAATTATGTCATTCTTAGTAAAGGAGTGTGTAGGGTGTAACCATTTCATCTTTTCATTTTAGGGGCGAGCAAGTCATCAAAGGGAAGGCTATCCTCTTCGACCAGAGCTAGTTGAATCCGCTATGTACTTGTATAAAGCAACAGGAGACCCTTATATGTTAGAAATTGGCGAAGATATCCTTCATTCTATCCAGCATTCTGCTAGGACTGAGTGTGGATTTGCTACTGTATGGTCATACTATTTTACATCTAAATATTTGGTTATTTTCTAATCTTATCAATTTTCCTCCCTAAATAACTGCTTTAATGATAGATTCGAGATGTTACGACTTTGACACAAGAAGATCGCATGGAATCCTTTTTTCTTGCGGAAACAGTAAAATATCTCTACTTGCTTTTTGACCCATCTAACTTCCTTCTGGTAAGATATTTACTGGTATATCTGTCAGTCAATAATATGTTTATTTCCAAAACAATAAAACTTATTTCAAGTAAATTCTAAATAACCCGTCCCGTGCCTCAGCATCGGGAGATAAAGGTGTCCTAATAAGCTCCATTCAACGTAATGAAGCTATTAGGATACTTATAGTCCTAGAACGCGGAGCTTTCAATACACTACTGGTACATGGAAGGACATGAAATTAGTACACTTACTATTAGTATTGAAAAGGACATATAGGTGAACTTGTAAGAACTAAATGATTAGGACGCAGCGCGCGCGTGTTAGTATCCTTTCAGCTTCTTCTATGTATTAATGATTAGTATCCTACCAGTTCCTAATATGCACTAATGAATTGGTATCCTACCATATCCTAATATGCATTAATGATTAGTATCCTAACAGTTCCCAATATGCACTTATGAATTGGCACACCACCAAGTCCTACCATGCACTAAAGAATTGGTATCCTAACAGGTCCTATCGTGCATTAATGAATTAGTATCCTACCATATCCTAATGCGTAATGACAATAAAAGCCAATAAATAAAATAAATGACAATTTAAATTTCGAAATTTGTTCTAGTTCGATTTATTAATCAAGGTGGAGAAGTAAGAGCAACATTCCTTTAACTGGTCGCTTCTTCCACAGTCTTCACTCGCAAAATCCCATTTTCCGTGTATTGATGGTAGAAGTAAGAAAGAGATTTCTTTATCAGACTCGTGATTGCCAGTACATCTTCCTTGATAGCTTTATGGTAATCTGTTGAGGAAAGGAGTTTTCTCTGGTCACTGAAATTTCTTTTCATCTCCTCCACCAACTTTGATGGAGCCAGTTTCTGAATAATAGCTGTAGAAAGATAAAAACGCTTAGATACATGATACATACAGACAGCCATGATATATACAATGTATAGGGAGTCAAAATTCCGGAATTTTGACTGCTTATTATTGTAGACGCTTACCAATGGTTGCCAATTTAGTATCAATTGGGAGCGGATGCACTGGAATTCCATCATGAGATCTTTTACGGCTACAAGAAATGTAATAAACAAAACAACTTGCGTGTGAAAGAAATATACTGAATCCTTTATGACGATAGGGTTTGAATAGGTGAAGATTTGTACCTGGATCCTGAAATTGTACAATTTCGCAGAAAATGAATGGAATGGTAATGCCGTAGTATAATTCTGGTCATCGACTGTCGAATGGTTGTTGACTGTAAAATAAACTGTGTCTGAGGAGAAAGGTAGACATCTTTTGTTTCGCCATCCTGCTCATATGTTACGAATGGACGGTTTGAGGGCTAGATAAAACACAGCAAATTATAGAATAGTATTGACACTGACAAACGCAGTTTCATTATGTTAAATAGATATTATATGACACACAAAATTGTTATTTATTACGTCATTGGAAGGAGAAGGTAAGCCAACGTCAATTTGTGATGGTTCTACTGTCGTGGAGTCCATCTGACGCTCAGCTTCTTTGCGGCGTTTAATTCTTTTCAGTTCCTCCTGCTCTCGAGTCAATATGTCAAGTTTGGCATCCAGCACTTTGTTTTGTTGGATGACGAATTTGAAAGCTCGTTGGGTATCGAACTGTAAACAACAGACGATAAAATTATTAAAGCATACATCTGTTCATTTTATCTTTTATTTTGGGAATAAATATCCCAGAGATAATTTTTGTAATGAAGGAGATAAATAATGGCAAAATTCCGGAATTTTGCCATTATTAATCTACTTCATATTAAAAATGTGAAAATATTACTTACCATCCCGGTTTCATCGAAAAAATTCTCCTCATCGGGTGACTCATGCCCGGTTCCATCAATACCCAAAAGTTCTGAAATGTCAAACAACCCGGAATTTGTATTTTCGGTCATTTTCCGCAGAACTAGATGAACGAGACTTAATCTTTGACAGTGAAATTAACAGCCACGCCGAGAAATATGGCTGCTGGTAAAGAAGCGAAAGTGAAGCCAGGGTACAGCATGGATTCCTAATAAGGCGGTTCCATTTAAAATTATGCAGCCTTATCAATTATTTTATTATATGTATCCACCAGTAATTTTCTGCACTATATATAATTTTCTGATTTTTGTAATTGAAGGTACAGACATTCAATATGGAAAAAACAAAATTTGGACTAAAAAAGAGTGCATATCATAGGCGGATGAAAATAGCCGGGTCCGAAGAGACATCCTACTTAGGTAATGTCAATAGTCGCGATGATGACCAACATCAGTCTATAACAACAGAAAATGACGATGATTCTACACAAATGAATAGAAGTAACAAGCTTAGCATAAAAACAGTATCAAATCTTTAGCTGTAAATCTGAATGTCTAAAGTCCGGTTTTATACAGCATCAATGTAATTTTATTTTACTTTCGCCTAGATACGGCAGAATCAGATAAACAATTCAACTTGGCGAGCACTTCCGGTCCTCAAGACTATATGATTCAAAACCATAAAGAGAATGGTAATGGTAAATACTCATTATTATTCCTTGTGTCAACCTTTACAAATTTGTCAGTTGAAGAAATTATATCTAATATACAACTTCTTTCAATGATGATGGTGATAATTTTTAAACACAATAGACAAAATTCCGGAATTTTGTCTACCATGTTTACGTCTCACCATAAATAAGATGTATATAAATATAATTTTTATAGCATCTGCACTGAATAAGCCTCTGGAGATCATTGAACCTTCCAAGTATGCCATGGATATTTTGAAAATAGCAGAGAAGCATAACATAACTAACGATTGCGTCAGTGATATTCTGAAAGTTGTCAATGATGCGTTAATTTGCTCATCGAACACTCAACCAATTCTCACATCGTACTATGCACTTGAGAAAACTCTAGATATGGAAAAAATTGAAGTTAATGTCTATAATATCTGCAAAAATTGTAGCAAAACAAAATCACATTCAATATATGATCGTCCATTCCAAAACATGGATTGTTGTGAAATAACTCCCTCACAAAATGATGATCACTTTATTATTTTTGATATAAAATCAATACTCCAAATGCACCTTCCAATTATGCAAGCAAATAAACAGCTCTTTTCCAATCGTGACAATGATTTATCCAATTGTGAAGCTATTTCAAATCTAAGGGCACATGGAATTTTACGAACTACAGACTACACGCTAACATTAAATACTGATGGTGCTACTCCGTTCAAAAGTAGTAGAAAATCTCTGTGGCCAATTTTAGCATTTCTTAATGAAGAAGCACCAATTCAAAGGAAAAGAAGAGTAATGATGTTCGGTCTTTGGATCGGTAAATCCAAGCCAGTCTTTACAGCATTCTTGGAAAATGTTGTCGAACAGTTGGTCTTTCTTGAAAATACTGGAATGATGTGGAAAACATTCTCTGGCATTGAAAATTTTAGCAAAATAACTGTTTTATGTGTTTTGTGTGACTCCATTGCTCGTCCTTTAGTCCAATTCACATTTCAATTCAATGGGTCCTACGGGTGTCCATATTGCTATTACTTTGGATCGACCCACTACTACCCGTCATTTGATGGCAATTTACCCCAACTTAGGAACAAGCATATGCATTTATCTGACATTGACAACATTGGAACTAATTCTAATAGCAGAGGGGTAAAAGGACGTACTCCATTTATGTTGTTGAAATACTTTGATCCAATTAATGGTGAGTTTTTGTACCGGCATATATTTTCTAATTTATAATATTTTGCTATCAAGCATGTTGATTTTGCTACCTTTGGCCAAAATTCCGGAATTTTGGCCGTAGTCGTTAGCATTTGTTTAACTATGTAATATTTTTACCAGGTTTTCCACCAGATATTATGCACTGCGTCTATTTGGGGGTTGCAAAGCAATTGTCATCAGCGTGGGTAGCAGAGCCATCAAAATATTTCTGTATTACAAAGGCTGTTGAATATGTAGATAGATGCTTGCTCTCTATTCGTCCTCCAAAAAGGGTATCTCGAATTCCCAGTCCGATCAAATACTGCAAAATGTGGAAGGCACATGAATGGGCAATGTGGTTGTATTATTACTCTCCCATAATTCTAAAAAGCACACTGAAAAATATCTATTTGCAACATTGGATGGAATTGGTTAAAGGTATGTGTATTATTACTTCCACAGAAACTGTATCGGATGCCTTATATGACCAATGTAATAATCATTTTAAGACATTCGTTTCTCAGCTAGAAAACTTATATTCCATTCAGTCATGTACATTCAATACACACCTGCTGTTACATCTTCCACATTTTTTTAAACTATACGGACCTTTACAGTATCTTTCCATGTCAGCTTTTGAAACGTATAATCACGTAATGAACAAATATGTTACCAATTCACAATATATTTCAAGTCAGATTGCCAAAAGGTACCTAAGAAGTACCATTTTAAAATTTCATAATTACAAGTCTAACAAACCGGCCAATGTGGTATGGAGTCATGAGTTGCTAGTCGGCGGAACTACTTTCATAGGAAAGGTGACACCATCACAATTTAATATGAATGACGAAACGTTTTTGCAATTACTATCCAATAAATCGATTCATGGTAAAGACATTCGCATATTTCGTAGAGCATTTACAAAATCAAAGAAAATGTATTACTCAAAATTATACACAGTATTCAAAAAAGGAGATTGTAACACTATACTTTTGACGGATGGAACAGCATTTGAATGTGAGGCATATGTAGTAGATACAAAAAATAATAGAGGCTACGGTTTTGGAAGTAAAATGAATTTATTGCCCTACTCTGAACTCCAACTAAGCTATATCTCAGTCATTGATGATATCGTTAAGACTATTGAACCCATAGAGAATTTTAAGGATGTAATGTTAATTGTCAAATTGAAAAAAGAGAAATTTATCATTCAATTTGTTAACCCAACAGAAAACAGTGATGAGTGAGATCTGAAATGACAATGTAATAAATGTACATGGTCAAAATTCCGGAATTTTGACCAAGTGGATGTTTTATAATCCGAAGTATTGTATATTTTATCTCTACATATAATGAAATAAACTGCCTTTTTGTACATAATCCATATTCTGTTTGGTCAATAACACTAAACTGATATAAACTTTATCCCGCACACACTATATTTACATAATACTGCATGATTTTATTCGTAGTATGTTATCAAATTATCATCTAGTGTATTAAAAGAAATGGATATTTAGAGAATTTTGAATCCATTGTCAATAACAAACCCTTATAGAATATATTTGCATCCAGTATTTTTACGATTTTCCCTCGAGCTTTTCCTTGTTGGCCTTTTTGTTTTGCTTACGCTTTTTGTTCCAACGAGTTTTAGTTTTTGGATCCACTTGCCATTGCAATTTTGCTGGTCTAGCTGCCTTGGGAAATGGACAGTGAGGTGCGACGTGACCTGCAATGCAAATAAATAAAGGCATAGTAAGTAAATAATAAGCTTAAATATGAATAAATAGTTTCAGATGCTATGGCCAAAATTCCAGAATTTTGGCCAGATGTATCTGTGACTATGGAGCCAGAAACTATCTATGAACCAATGTATGATTACTTTGAATGCACAATTAAACTTTACCTGGATGCAGACAGTTGTGACAAATAATTGTATTTAGTCGAGTAATAAATTCATCCTTCTCTTCAAAAATGCGCATTATAGTGTGAGACTGACGATGGATATCGGAAAAATTGATTTTTGATCCCCTTTTCAATATATTCTTGATCGTGTCTTCTGCAGTATCTTCCGAAAGATGACATAACTCGATGAGGTATTCAATTCCAAGTATATTTTCTGGAGATTCGTCAATTATTTGCGCATATCTATTTCTCCACTGGTGCAACATTTCATACTTTCCCAAGCAATGTTCGTCAAGTTTTAGAGGGGATAGAGGTTTTGGCCCTTTTACTCTTTTTTTGTTAACTGCAGCAAACTCTTCAAATGGAGACATATACTTCCTTCCTGGGAATTTTTTTAAAGTCAAATCCTTTGAAATTTTCATGGCTCTGTCCATTTCCTCATCTGTTACCTATGATGTGAAACAAAGGGGGATAAACATCTGAATTAACTTTTGTATTACATGACATATTATGCATATGGGCAAAATTCCGGAATTTTGCCCATATGCACATTGTTGTATTTACATTTTGTTTTCGGCGATTATAATATTATGTTTTAATACCATTAACTTTTGCCAAATTCTTAGTAAAACTTTGACGTCCTGTTGCGCATACTTTAGCATAGAAGTTGTAAGAGGTCTGCGTCGCCAATCGGAGCAGGTTTCTTTTTTGTCCATTAAAAGTCCTGGAAACATTTCTGTTGCTGCTTTTTTCAATGATGGTAGTTCTTTCAAATTGTTCACTATCATGTAGAGCTTCTGAATGTCAATTATGCCGTCCAAATTAATTTCAAAATCTCTTTGCAGCCAGGATATTTCATTTTCAGCAGCAAATATGACTTTCAGAATCGTCCTGTCTTCTAACAACAATTTCAATTCAGACTGAATGTTAGCGAATAGAGGAAATGGGTCAATGATATACTCTGCATCTTCCACACCAACTTGTATTAACGCTGTATAGCCTATAAAGTAATAATGCATTAATTCAGATTAAATTATCTTAATATTATATAAGTTTAAGGTACAATATAAAGGGAAGGAAATCTAATATTATATATGGACAAAATTCCGGAATTTTGTCCATATATAATATTATATTTCCTTTCTACTTACTTGCTGTAATTACTTCATTGCAAATATTGTAAATTTTTGATACTAACCTAAATAACTGTGTAATTGATGTCCTTCAAGATCAAATGCCATTTCCTTCCATTTCTTCAAGTATTGCATCATACTAGCAAAGCCTTTCTGGCTATCTACAAAGATCGGAAGTCGGTCGTCACTATTACTATTCATATCAATCACTGATGTATGGTTCGTCAAATCAGGGTCATCAGTTCCTCGTCCTCTTTCCATTTGCATGAATTTCGAAGGCACAGTGCCAAAAATTCCTCTTCCTCTGCTTCCCTGCGACATGAGTGTTGATGGAGAACCAATATTTCTTCCCCCTGTTTTTAGTGGAGACGGTCGTTCAAAAACCTCTAGTGACGAAATCGATGAAGTCAGTGAACTCAACGTTCCCCTGCCCAAACCCATATTTCTTTGCTTTATGTGTTGAAAAAACAAATCATTTCCAGGAATAGTCGACGGATTTTGAACAGGCGTTTCTTGTTTTTGACGATTCCAAAACTGAATAGACTTTTGTTGTTTTCTGCTGGTTGATGGAATGGGGTTCGTCACAGGTTGTGTGTGAGCCGTGGCCAAAATTCCGGAATTTTGGCCAAAGCTAGTTGCCAACCGAAGAACATTCCTTCCTTTCACTGGCTGCAAATAAATAAAAATTTACATTAATAGTCACAATGAATTTCAGATATCTAAATTGCAACTTACAATATTTACATTAGTAAATTGCAATTATAAAAGAATTATTTACCTGCCCAAAATCATCCAGATCACTACCATCTTCATCACTGTCCAGATTAATATAAAATTTAGGATTCGACATTATTAATGATTAAATAGGCGTTTGGGATGTAATAACTAATATAGTAAGTGATTTACAAAAACAAAACTTTACAGTTTTATGCATAGATAGAATATATTCACAGGAAGGCAAAAATGTTCATCTCGTTCACATTTTCACATATGCGCGCCGAAAGTAAGCTTCAACTGAGACTGGGATAGGGGCTGTATTTAGTAATAGTCCATATGCACAGAAATCATAAGTATACTCACACCTCCTTTTATATCTTAATAGTTAGTGTACTCAGTGTCCTATTGTGACCTAAATGAAAGCATACTAACTATTATGAGTGAGCGAGCGCTATTTGGTACATAGTAGGATATTACCATGTACCACTGAGAACTAATTGTCAGTGTATCAGTAAATCTGGTCTTGTAGGAACATGGTAGGACAGCTTAAATCGTGCGAGACAAAATTCGCGGTTTAAAATACAATAAATTAGGACATAGAAGTGTACTTTTATCTCCTTCCATGTCCTAGTCGTTCGCTACGGGAAAACAACTACTTCGAATGATGGTAATTATTCTCTTTTCAGAGTGAAGAAGATTACACGGTTATTGATCATCCTTCAGGAAAATGCACTCTCTATGCAGGAGGGTATATTTTTAACACAGAAGCTCACCCGATCGATCCGTCAGCTCTGAATTGCTGTACGGGTATCAAAGAACAAGACTTGCATGACGAAATTGCGAATATTGATGAGCTTAGGACTGCAGCGAAATTTACAGGGAAGGTTAAAATTAAAGACTACAATGCGAAATACACTCCACCGAAGAGTCAGCAAAATTCCGAAAATGGCGGTACCACAACAAATGAAAATAATTCTCAGCAGCAAAGTGAATCCGTCTCAGGTTCAGGAAAGGGAACTGCTACAATCACGAAACTAGGTGAAAGTCAAATCGAAAACAACGGCAATATAGTGGGATCGAAAAGTAAAGAAAATATATGCAAATCAGAAAGCGCTCAGTCTATATTGGAAAATGATTTAATGCCTGAACACCCTTCAGATGACCTTCCGAAATTATTGGAGCCTCCTCGATTGCTCGATGACAGTTCGTCTGTTTTGGAAAAGCTTTTGAAGAAATTATTTGAAGAGCAGGAGAACCAAAACTTGAAGAAAGTGAGCCTGATTGAAACACAAGTTGGAGAAATCAACACAGGGCCACTAGATTTTTCAAAACAGGGCATCAGTTTTGTCAACGATGAAGACATGGAGAAAAAGATTCAGACAATTGTGGACAAACCGAAAACAAACAACAGGGGAAAAAAGGATACACCCAAATCAAACACTAAATTGAATGCCGACGGTAGTAAAGACGACGGCAATAACAGAATCCGAGCAAAAAGTAACGATGAAAGTCCTGACTTCGATTTGATTTTTTCTTCGCACACCAGTCGAAGCTTATCCTTTTATTTCTCCTTGAAATGGTTAAGGAATTTTCCAGATCTTATCAAACAACTCATTCCGTCGGAAAGATTTGATTTACAAGGATTTTATTCTCGTATGAGCGATCAATTTACAACAGAAAATTTCGTCAAAGACTTCAATTTAACTATGGCTTGGGTTAACGATTATGAGGTTCTGAAATGTCCTAGCATGGGAATTGCTGATCGATTTATGTTTTTCAGGCCATCATTGGACGATTGACCAAATTATTTTAATTTTGGCATTTATTTGTACCTTTAAAAGGGATATGTTATTTGTTATTTTTGTTTAATTTATTATTTTTTGGTATTTAGTGGGTTTTTATTGTACTGTACATAGAAATCAAACAAGGTGCTTTACAAAATCTATAATTTATTTTTTGATATTTTGTCGTAAAAATATAATTATGTAACGCAACAGCTGTTGTAGAGAAAGGAAGAAAATATTATGCCTCTACTCTATGTCAAGTTCAAGTCAGCACAGTCAATTCATGAAAATGAAAATAGGAATATGTATATATAGCTTATGAAAATGACAAAAACACGAGTAAAATGTTAAAATGTGATATATATTTCAGTTAAACCTGTTTTATCCCTTTTAGACGTGCTTCCTTAAGAATCACGTCTAAATATCTAATTGCAAGCTACAGTGAATAATTATTAGTTTGGTTTTTGGTGCTGAGAAACTTACATGTCTTGGTTTTAGTGTCTGATATGAATGCATTTAATTTAACAACCTAGGACAATAATAACCTTACATTGTTAACATGTATAACTTTCTCGTAGTTGTTTGCTGTCTCTGTCACCATCATTATCTGAAAATGTTAATCTAGTTTATTAGTGTTACGATGAATGAATTGGATATGAACTTATGAAGTACGAGTGGAAGATGTAATTTGGGTATCTTAGTAATAATGTAATCACGGTAAACATATCAAAGATAGGGTTAAAACGTTTCATCATAAATATTTTGAAATTGTGATTTTGACAGGGTGAAAGTTGAAGAAATAATATGTGTAATTTAATTACGATGCGAACTTTCTGGATTCTGGACATACTGTACAACTGAGTATTATTGTGATTGTTGTATTTATGTATTTTGTCAAAGTCAACACTTGGTTGAACTCGTTCTTATTGTCAAGCACAAGTTCAGTTTGTTGTAAAAATGTTTTGTCGTGAATGAAAATAAACCCTTAATTATGAACTGATTGAAATCATCTTCAATTTTATTATGGGTTGTTGGTTAATTAGCTTCTTTAACATGCATAATAATATTAGTTGATGTAGGTACAGTTGTGTAGTATATTTTAAGATGCATTTGTAATGTCAGTCAAAATGAGGTACTTAGTACTTGCTGATTGTGTTTAGATTAGAGGCAACCGGCATTCATGAACAGTTTGACATGAATGATGGCGGAGCGGAATTCATAAAAGAAAAATTATGTTTGCATTGCAGTTTATCCATAATAATCTATATTAAACTTATAAGTAAAGCAGAATTAATTCAAAAAAAGAAATAAAATTTATTAGCTAAATGCAGTACGTCAAGGTCAAGAAACGTCTATAATAATATTAACTATTTAACTAATTGCTAATGATCTTTTGATAACCATAAATATAACAATTTAATATAAACCTTTAAGTATAGTTATGACTAAGCTATAGCTAAGTTTGTAGAAAATTAAGGAAGGCAGGAACGAAAGAACGATGACGTTATAAACAGGGAATTAAAAAGATAGAGTGCTACTCGTCAGCCTCCTGCTTCTTCTTCTTCTTCTTTTTCTTCTTAGGTTGATTTTCTTCAGTTTCTTCCGTTATCTGCTCGGCCACGTCACCCGCGTAAAAAGTGGTCTCCATAGGATCTTCTTGGTGCTTCCTTTTCTTCTTCCGGGGAGGCTCTTCTGCTGCCACCTCCACTCCGTTACCATTGGCATCTTCTTCTAACTGCCTTTTCTTATTTTTCTTCTTTTTCTTCGATTCTGCTGCCATAGATAGGGAAAGGTTCATTGATTCGTCTAGAGCTTCTTTCATAACATCTACATTCTTTCTTGGCACATCTCCTGTCTCGTAAAATTTTAGTCTTTCTTCAACTTGCTCCCTCAGCTTGTCCCCAAACACACTATTTGGAGTCTCTGAAATATAATGAAACAACCTTTCAGTATCCTTATCACAATAAACAGGCAAAAAATCTTAATATTTTAAAGATTAGTTCTCAGAATGACATAAGGGTAGAGTTTTCCCTCAGACTTGAGTCAGAGTGGTGCATGCCCGTTCATCATAGATAAAATAAAACCTTCATTTTCATAAACTATATTTAACTGTATTTACCTGTGAAACAGTCGATTCTAGATGCAATTGAGCATTTGTTGGCCAAAAACCTTGAGATTCGACCTTTATTGGTGGAGCCGGCTCTCCCTGGGTAAAAATCATTAGCAATAAGTACTTTTGCAAACGCAACGGCTTAAAATTGTGCAAGTTCGATTGTACGTCAAAATACCTATGAATGTGGAATGGAACAGCAACCCATACTTCGGAGTCTTGCCTCGTGTTTTTAAAGCTCGAAACAATGCTTTTTCAGCACCTAAAATCTGGACAGTAGATGCAGGAAACTTGGCTAAATTGGTAAGGGATCCAGCATGAGAAATTAATCGTGCAGCCACAGTTTCACCTAGTAATGACGTCAAGTTAGGAGCCACAGCTGACATTTTGGATTGCAAGTAGGTCAGTAAACTCCTGTGAACATCAAATAAATCGTATCATATAACAACAATTTTGTTTGGTAGTTATGAAATGAACTGAAAGTATCATTTAAACTTTTTAATGCAGATTAACTGTAACTGTGTCTAAAATCTTATGACCTCCTAGAATACTTCTAAGAAATCCCCATGACTTAAGATTTAATATAGGCCCTAGGAAAGATACACTAGCGATTTTTCACACTAGTATATGGCAAATAGGCCAGTTAAAAATGCAAAATGGTGCATATAACTGATGTTGTTAGCCAAAGATATAAATATGAAAACAATACCTTCGATATTCAGCTAATTTAATAACTCTGCGTGCGAATGATTCTATGTTTATCAAATCAATAGGAGATATGTCCATTCCCATGGATGATCTCGACGCATCTAAAACTGCCTGAGCTTTTCCTGAGTCACCTATTATTTCTTCCAATTCTTCAAGTTTACTTTCATCCAATTCTTTACGGTTTTTGATGAAATGGACCACTTTTGAGTACAAATAGTTGTCTGAAACGATTTTGATCAATTCCGGGAAATGGTATGAATACCATTCGCGGATTCTCATAGAAAACGTATTAACATCTTTGTCCAATTGATCCAACAGGGCTATTCCTTGAATTATCATGTTATCCTGTCGATTTACATTAAACTTGACTTTGGATCTGGAGTATGAATGACCAAGGCCAAGTTGGGCGATACTACCTGTAGTAAAGAAACAGAAGGTATTAGATAACTATGACTCATGACTAATAAATGATTATTATCAATAGTTACTGACTGACTGATAAATGATTACTTCTAGCATCAAAATTATAAAGAACAAATTGCTTACCAGCTTCAGCTGTCAATCCCTTAACCATCTTATGAAAATGTGTTCTGACACCTCTAGTAATTTCTTGTATTAAAGGTCCGACCCTGATTTTTATTTTAGGAAATGCTTCTGAAATAGCAGCGCCAAGCTTATTTTCAACTACACCCAAAACAAGACCTTTGATGCCTAACTGAGACAAGAAATTTTTCAAATCATCCGGAAGCAGTCCTTCTGTAATTGAGTTTAGATTTTCCAGGGCAGCTGGCGCAGTTTTGAATGGACTGAAAGCCACCAACTGGGCTATTGACGAAAAACGTGAATAATCTCGAATGCATTCTTCGACCTATTTAAAAAAATTGTATTTTACCACTTTTGTAAAGCAATTCAATTTTATTTGACGGAACTCCTAAATAAATAGCTTTCTCAGTAAACATTAGGGTAGATTTCTCCCTCATAATAGGGTCGGAGTGGTGCATGCCCGTTCATCATTGAAAATAAGTGTACAGCTTAACTGCTATAATCATTGCTATTGTTTTAAAATGATCACAAAGTACGACTAAATTAAATTCAGTCATTCTTCATAAGTCATTTCATTTTACAAAAAGCTGAAAGCTTTTTATGTATTATTTCTTGTTATGTATTATCATTTCCCAGAATATTTTCTTAATTAAATTATTACGGATCTTTAGATTGAAATTCATACGAATGACGAAGCTTGAATATAATAAAACAAAAAGTAACCTCAGACGAGAACATGCTTTCCTCTTCAAACTCCCGAATTTTGAAAGCTGAAAATCCGGCTGCATGCTCGAACAAAACGTGCAGCTTTTTCTCCCCCGACATCTCGAAAATTGCGAGACTTAACAATTCGGAAACTACTATTCGATTTCAGCCTATGGATCCAAAATCTACACTTTCAACTTTTGGAATGGTGAATGGCCAAAAAATAGATGTTCAAAGAACAAACACTCAAGACAAACAAGAAGACCACGCCGTCGTCGCCGTCACCAAATTGTACATGGCAATAATTGTTATTTATAAATTACAGCAACAGCCAATGGCCAACTGGAAGAACTTGCTTGTTGGAAGAAAGAAGAAATGCCGCATGCATGCAGTGTTTGTTAGTTCGTTTCATAAGCAAAACACGTGGTTGAAACATGAAATCAACTCAAGGCTACTGCTGATGCATTGCGACAGATGCCGTGGTGAAGATATCTGGAGACTCAAACCGCGTTAGATTTTTGTGCATCTAGTCGCCGACATTTTTTGTAAACTATTTTTGTCAATTTTTACAGCTAAAAGCCTTCTTTTTATTAAGGAGCTTTGCGTTCGCAAAAATTTATAAAACTTATAAGCTTAATATTTCATTTATAATTTTTATAAAATAAGTTATAAAGCTATGTCTATTGTCCTAGGATTTGGAATGTAACAAAATCGCTAACAGATAAGGTCAAAGTAGCCTACAATAATGCAATTACAATATTTTTGACACGCAAAGCCCTTGAATTTTGACTAATGTCAAACATGGGAGTTCGGCGGATGTGAAACAGAAAACAGGGCCCTAAAAGCTTCCTTCGTTCCTTAAATTTTACATATGCTTAGTTTAGAGTTTAGGGCATGTAAAGTTATAGAACTAGACATAGCGAAAACTTATTCTAGCCCTTAAAAGGTATACCGTATAACCCGATTCAATTCACCAGGGCGAACCATTGTTTCACCTTTGTCGTTTATGCAAAAAATTAATAGTTCACCCTGGGTGGGCGAACTAATACGAGGGAGTGATCTATTATTTCGATAGTCATTAAGAAATCGTAGTAATAACGAGATATAGAAAATGTAATCAGGTATCGTCAATTTCCATTAATTTTCTTGAGCTCAACTTGATGCTATCTATGATTGCTATCTTATCATATATTATCTCCAAATCCAATACTTTTACCTACCATTTATGTAAGGGGGGAATTATTTCGGGTAGTCATTATGGGGGCTGCAAAAATACTTATTTTGTCAGCAAAAAGTAATGATTGAAGCTTTATTACATGGGCATTATAATTTTATTATTAGGGCATTAAAAATTAATGAGATAGGATGCAGATTC
>JABASH010001932.1:0-22841 GCA_019776445.1 Tomocerus maximus | reverse complement strand
TAACACTTGTACCTAATGGAGTGCCTGAAATGAGTTTGACCTGTATCTGGTAATTTGGCCTACCCCCATGAATCCAGGTTGGGCCTGGAATTGCTCAAATGCCAGTATAGGACTGCAGCATTCTTCATTTAAAGTCAATGCTACCAGCCCCTGTATGGGAAATAATTTGATGAAAGATATTTGTCATGTGACAAGAAGAAATGCTAATTGATCAACAAAACGACAAAGCTTATTTCAACGCTCCCTTTGAAGCTATATAAAATGGTTCACTGTGCTGCTGCTGATATTGCTTGCTGAATAAAATGTATTAATTGCCTCGCTTTTGTTTGCTACTTTATAACTTCATTGCTTACACTTGCACATAATGAACTGTAGGTCTAAATAGAACAGATGAATGAAGAAATTAATCATTCATCTACTAATATTAACAATACGGATAGTATTATGGTATCATTCAATTTAGAAAGACAGTTGGCCCGGATAAAGCGTTAAACCACACGCAACCAAGTCATGCATTGCTATGTCTATCCTTAGCCAGGCCATACGTGCAAAGTACATGCAAACAATAGAATCGCTTTGCACACAAACTAGCACAAGACTCGAATGAAATAAATTTATATGAACGAAAAAAAAACCAAGATAAACACCCGGGCAGTACAAGATTTTGGCAAAGTAACAAAACTGCTTCAATTGCGATCACATAATCTGACACATCTACTACTAACTACAAAACACAAAATAATAGCGCACTATACTCATCTTGTAGCCACTAGCCTACGTAAACAAAAAAGTAATGGAAAAACTAGAGATGCTGTTGGATATACAATAGACAGATCAGTACAAAAGTCGTAACAAAGTTTTATCATAATGTAATAAGGCTAATGCAATCATATGGCTATTTGCCGTCGTTTCAAATCTCGTTTACTTTGGATGGAGCAGAGCAGTATCCGAGAACAGATCTCCTATTCAACAGTATTATTCTTACAGAATCCTTAATCTGAAATCTGAACTACTACTGCAAAGAAAGTTTGAGTAGTTTTAGAGTGCAACCGTTTGTGTTATGTCATACATGTAATACCATGAACATTATGAATTCTAAAATAAAACTGTACTCACAGCTCACTTATAGGTATTCAATAGTTCTTGTCTTCGCGACTAGTCACTAACTTCTTATTTGTATAAGAGTCTTTCGATACTTAAACATGCATTAAAATGAAAAAGGATTCATAAAATGAGCTTGTTGGTTTAACAGTCTTGTTCTACTCCAATTCGACTACCTATCCTATCCGCACATCCACAATGAGAAAATCGTTTGCAGCAGCAGTAAAATTGAGACGTTTATTCAAATAGTGCAATTGCAATGTTCCAGTTTCCAGTGCTCAACATTTTGGTTTGCTATTTAAATATACTTACTCTATGTAACGATGCCTGTGACTTGACACGACTACGACTTACATTGTTACATTACATTATAAAATTATGTGGATACTTAGATAGTAAACACTAAGCAGTAAGGAGAGTAAATACCAATTGCTTTTGACATTCATCGAAGAACCCCATGTGAGTTATGCTATAAAGTCGCAGTCACAAAGGCCAATATAATATCATCGTGTCATTTGCATTGAAATTGGAAAATGAATTTATTTAATCTTAAGATGATACCTTCGATTCAATATATCCTTGTCTTGTAGCAAATATTCATATGCCTTTGAACGCAGCACAGCACAGCCTAATGTATACAGTAAAAAGTACCCATAGTTCAGGTACTATATATTTTGCCAAATAATGCAAAAAATGCAAATAATATAATCCTATTATTGCTGCTCTGCACTACTAACTTACTAACTGCTAATACTGGCACAAAATATATATTTGGTATTACTGTATACACATGTATGTATTATTATTATGCACATGATTTGCAAATTACAATAGTGGCAGTTTGTTACATATAGGTTTTAGTGTCAACATACACTCTAGAGATATAAATGTCATAATGTCAAGACATGGCATTCTGCTATTTCCCTACTCACTGCTAGCAAAAGTCAATAGTAATAGTTAAATTTGAGATAATTATAGACGCTATGTCCTGTCCTGTATAGTTTATACTTGTTAAACGCTATATCTTAAAATATTCCTTACTACAAATGCTATAATAAAATGATACAAGATATATAATATAAATGTACACACATAACACATATTGAATGTACAATAGGCTTAGATGCAAAGGATACTATGAAGTAATTACGTGTCCTCACGGTCGCTATCAAGTATATACATGAAAGTATCTCTATTTGCCAAGTTACCTAACGTCCGCTAAATAGAGAACAGAACATTCATTCTCTGTCTGTACCATTCAATATTTCAAGAGAGCTTGGCATTTTCTAAATATTTGGAAATGGTTGCAATCCTCTTCGCTCCGTTCACTGACTACTATTCCATTTGTTTACTACCAACATTTGCCATTCAACTTGTGCAGTTAAAGGTGGCGTTTTCGGATACAGCCTCCATTACGTATTCTATTTTCTCTGACGACTACTGTAGTCAACTCTCGTAGAGTCAGTCAGTCTGCATTGAAGCCTATAAAAGTCACCGCATTTACTTACTTCACCATCCACTACACTGCTGACATGACAAGGCCAGGCATAGCCGCCTAGTCATAGCGTGACATCGAATACAGGAATGCCAATATCTTCTTTACTATCTCATGTAAGGATGTATGCAGATGTACTTAATGTTAGCTAAAGTATTTCAAGTTTACAGCAAACTCAAAGGAAGTAAACGTGACTTGAGACTTGACAAACGAACATGATAATATCTACAGGGTGAATAAATTGATCTACAAGCCAAAATATCTAAGTATTATCATTCTGGTGATTGAGAAGAGATCTTACAATTGTTTCGGCTCTAGTTACAATTTACAATTGGCAAAATTTTGATGTTCCTCCGAGTATATTGATATATGTAAACATGAGGAAAGGAAGCTATAAACTTTTTTTCTTTTTTCTAAACAATTTTACTTCTGAAGCAAACACTTTGAACACTTAAATATCTCAAACTTACATCAGGCTTACAAATTCAGAGTTTTTGTAGAAGTTGCTTGTTTCGTATTGTTACCAGAATTCCAAAGCAGACAGAGTGGCTAAACTATAATGGTTACATTCACTAAGTACTAACAATAAAGAACATGCATAACAGTGAAGAATTGGATGCGGATGTAAAGTGCCTAGTGCTTACCAACCGAGCCACCACTCTACATAAGATACTTATTACAAATAAGTGCACATATAATAGTGCATGTTATAAGTATAAAAGTAAAGTACATATAGAGTTATTATGCTAGTTCTTATACACTTAATACGTACAGTGTAAACATATGCATGCAACTTGTAAATGTCAAGTATGCCTTCAGCTCTAGAGAGTACACATGTGAACAGTAGTGTATTTATAATACATACTGTTATGTTGATAATGCACGTACACCCATAATATAATTAGTAGTCTTAGTTCAAAGTGTGTTTCCTGACTTTGACATACCCTGTGTTTGCATCGAAGAAAGTACAAACCGAAACCAAAGTTGAAATCTTTAAGACACTGCGGCAATGAAAAGCACATTCTCAGTTTTCATTTGCTTTCCTTGACTCTTTCTAAAATCTTCGTAAATAACACAGCGCTTAGTCTCACTCTCATTGAACTGCATCTGTAAAGCTTTACTACAGTTGTATATAGGTATTTCTGCATTTTCTAAAGTACGTGTTTCGTCTATACAAACACAAATACCTTTATAGATATATATCTGATCGAGGAGCACACGCAATTCTTTTCAATTACCTATCTAGTAAGTAAACTACTAGTTACTAGACATACTAGGTACACGTATTTTGGTAGTGGCGCTTTGTTTCTGGTCCAAGTGTGCACAGATGCGAAATTTAATACTGTTCTTTGAAGGGGAATCCTCTTCTATATAGTTTCCGCTCTATTCACTTTATTTCAGACTCTAACTAACCTTATCTCTCTTCTCTTCCATTACATATTTACTGATACTACATTTTCCAACCGACCTGAATCTTCTAATAACCAGCCCACAGCACAGCACAGCTCTTACTTACCTTGCGATAACACGACATGTTAAGTAAGTATGTATATAACAATACTCAATACTCACTCAGATATACCTATAATACATTGTACACACTTAAGGTATCAGGTATCAGGTAAACAAAGCTTATGTCCTTTTTGTTACTTATCAACAGTTGACAGAATGACATAGGTAAGTACTTTCCTACCTCTCTTGCAGGAAAAGGATGTAAATACTATGGAACATGGAACATATATAAGATTGTCAACCAATAACTTTCGAATATATGGCTATTACAGTATTAGAGCTTTATTTTGGACAACAATACCTATATGTATTCTGCAATAAAATCATAGCTATGATAACTGTTACTATAATGTAGGTATAGTATAAATAGGATGAGTGAATGCATCGCTGTAAGTTATAAAACCCATTTAATACCAACAAACTAGCGACTGTTGCGACTTAAGTATAATATATCTATCTGTTAATTATATACTGCTTACTAGACTTACTCAAAGAAAAGGTGTGTGTATAGTGTAGTACTTTGTGTAAAAGTACCTACTCACGTTTCACATATGTATTCATGTATAAAGTGAAGAAACGAAAAAGCAGATGAGTAGTGATTATAGGTAGTTTAGTTTACTGAACCCTGCATAACGTAAGAGTGTGTATAAGATCCGCATCTATCTTCCTCATATCAACACCAACTGCATCTTCACTTGCGTACTCCACCACAAAAACTATTTTGGGTACCTACGTATGAATGTAATTGAAAGAGGCAACTATGCAGAAAGGAAAAACTATAACGAGTAAACCTTCCTTCGTGTGATATATAGCATATTGAACTCATTAAGACATACGCTCTGCCTCCACAAAACAGATAACTTTATCTTTGCTAATTTCCTAGATTAAAACTCTTGATTAGAAGCAATTTCTTATTTTACTTGTCATGTACCGAACGTAACAAAGATCTGCTTCGGTTCTTATTTCAACAATTAAGCATTTTATTGAGAATCAAATATACTAATACACGCATTTAAGAATAAGCACGTTCACGTAGTAGTATTTATGAAGTACATAGGTAAATAGCTTTGTGCATAGTTCAGAGTTGAGACTGTAGTACAAATTATAGATCCTCCCTCAGTCTACAATCTACGTCTTTGTTACATTTGCATCAAAACTAAAGATCCTTTAAATATTCCTTTTACTCCCTTGCTTTTGTATGTGACTGGCTACCACTACCAACTACGTAGAAGCGTAAATATTCCCTATAGACATGGTCTAGGTATTTCATACACATAATACAATGTATAAATAAATAATAATAAAGTACCTTGCACGTGAAATGTCAATTTAGTCAAAATATCGTACCGTAATAGTAGCTACATTAGTTAGAAATCTCTATACTATATCAAAATTTACGACATGATGTGCTATATCCCCAGAAACTTGCAACTAGAAATGTAAATGCATAATACTGTAGGCTGCAACACGGGAAAGATAAATTACTATACAAAGCCAGATTTTGTTTCCACAGATGTTACAGATACTGCATGTCATACGTCATGCCTATATGGCATGCATGAACTATGCACAGTCTAATGTTACAGATTTGTAGCCACCATATTAATAAGAGACTAAGGGAACTGAACAAATGCTTGACTTATGTACTGCAGCAATGCAATGCAGTTGTTCATTGTCCCGTAGGTCAATTTCATTAATATTATTTAACTTTGCAGATTAACTTTGAATTAAGATTAAAAATACTAACCTTGAACTTACTTGTATAATACTAAGACAATCAATCCATTAAAAATTAAGTTGCACTATTGTAAGTTTGTGAGTGAGCTCACCCAACCTCAACATTTGCATTGTGTGCATTCTGTATCAGAAGCTAAAAGTGTGTACAGTTAAGTGAGACTTTCAGCATTATTTAACAATCGCAACTGTATGAGAGCTATCTGTATAGTTAATGTTCAAACAATTGTAAATATATACAAGAGCAAATTCCAAAAGGAAGGGAAGAGCAATGCTAATGAATTTATAATGACTTTACAGAGGAATAAAGATTTTTAAAAGTTTGATCACGGCAAAAATGACTCCTTTGCAGATGCCTAGCCGTCTCTAAGTCTACCCTGTCTACTCTGTGGTGTGCTGTGCATTTTGATTATTTTTCTGAACTGAAGTGAATATTCCTAACACTCACTCCTATAAACTAACTACTAGTACAACTGAGCAGAACCAGAACGGGATTAGGATTAGATTTGTAGGTTTCTTGTATTGTACATATAGCTTCAGTTTATGCAGTCAGTCTAGCTACACACATTCACACAATCACAATACTATCTATAACAACATGGAATAAAAGCTACCAACAATATTATATCAGAGAAAAGTCTTAGTTTCACACACACACAAGTATTCGATTCGATTTTCCATCATGCAAAACGGAAAATAAATCCAAGTGAATATCTGCTACTAGAGAGATAATAAAATCCAGCAATCTAGTCAAGTTATGTTTTATCATTTATCTTGGACAGACAAGATATGGCAGGAAAAGCCTGATTTGTGATTTAATTAAAGTGGTAAAATTAGGAATGCAAATTTTTGATAATAAGATTGAAGGATACTTGTGTGTGGAGAATTTTCTTTGATATGAAAAAAAATAAAAATGTTACCTTGGGCTTGCCGAGTTTATTGTTATTAGGTCCACTGGCAGACTTGGATGCTTTGAGAGTTGGAGGACTAGCAATTCCCTTAAGAGCAGAACTAGCTGTAGGTTTGTAGAGACTTGAAGTTGGTCGTAGCTTGGGGGCACTTTTAGCTCGAGACTTTTCTTCGTAGTGGCCGTTTCCGTTAGTAGCTGCAGTAGGAGTGGATGACTTTCCGTTGGAAATGTTATTCGAGGTTGGAGATGTAGGACTGACTTTGGCAGACGCAGCTCGAGTTGTCGAAATTCGACTAGCAACAGGGGTAGAGCCAGAGCCCGTCTTGAGAACTCCAGTGCCAGCTTTAGGAGTGGCAGTAGATGGTCGAGGCTCCCGAGTAGTTGCAGTGGTGGCAGGAGCTTTCGCGGTTCCAGAAGCAGAAGTGCCGCCACCAGATCCAACCTTTGGTAACTTGCCCGGAGAAGGCTTATTTGCAGAAGCAGAATTTCCTACAACACTTTCAGCAGTGTTCGGTCTTGCTGCAGGCGGAGTAGACAATACCGATGCAATATTTCCAGGAAATGAATCTTTGTCGGCGGGTGCGCAAAGACCACTCTTCTCAACTTTCTCACAGAATGCTTGAACATCTCTGCCAACTACATCCGGGGCTACATACTGTTTTGATGCAGCAGCATTACGATCTTGACTTTGAGATGAGCCAGTACTGAAATTCCCTTTATTCGCACTGCCATTCATGTTGCTAGCCTCAGTTCCAGTTTTACTTTCTTTTGGAGCGCTACTGTTGATGTCTTCGCTCTTGCCCAAACCTTTATTGGGAGCTGAATTCATGACTGGATCTTGTTTTTCGATTGAATCTTTTATCAACGGCGACTGACCGTTTGTTGATGCTGCCGGTTTTGGAGTTGGAGATGCTGCCGGTTTCGGAGTAGGAGATGCTGCCGGTTTTGGAGTTGGAGATGCAGTTGTAGTAATCGTAGTGTTAGCTGTAGCTGTAGTTGTTTGCACAACAGTAGGAGGAGTAGGAGGAATTGTTGCTGTAGTGGTACTGGCAATTACAGCCGGATCTTTTAACTTAGCAGCCTCAGAACTAACTGTAGGGTTTGTAATTGCACTAGATGTAACAGTGGGAGCAGCCGCTGAGTTCTTGTTGTTCGCAATTGAAGAATTTATCTGCGGCGAAGTAGCACTCTGAGTTTGCGGAGGATTTCCTGCAGAATTCAATGAACAATTGACAGCCGGAGTCTGTGGAGGATTGACAGTAGAAGTCAAATTGTTACTCGGTTTTATGCTTGAATTCACAATAGGAGTTGGATTTGGAGTAGGTGCAGCAGGTGCAGTCGTTGTTGTAGTCACACTTGAATTAATCGGGATAGTTGGGACGCTGGCGCTTGCAGGCTTATTGTTAATCAGATTGTCGGCGAACTGAACTTCTAGACAGGCAAAAACAATAAACAACAATAATTACATGTATGTTCAGTCTTTATCGTTCCAGTGTACACTAATCGTCATCCCATGCCCATATATGACCAAATTCAATAGAGTACTCAATAAATTCTAGTACTTGTTTGTACTTGTTCTCATTTTTATAATATCTCGTAAACAAAAATAATAGTAATGAAGATACAATTTAACCAATACCCGGAAACTTTTTACATTTTATCATACAACTTTTTTACATTCATGAATCATGATGACCTTCAACAAATCAAAACAAAAAGATATAAACTGTTCATCTCCCCAGAAGGAAAATTTACCAATATTACAAATGATGAATCACAATCAGGAATCAGAGAGTATAGTTCCGGTCCAGAGAATAATATGAAAATACTTCAAAACTTCAAAAAATAAGTTGGTCTCAACGCTTCAACAACCGTTCATACTATTGGCACCACAAAAATTACAAAACAATGTAAATGGAATAATAATGTTGGCGGGTTTTAGCCGACTTACTTGTTTGAGGGGGCCCAATAATGGTCGCTGGAGGAAGTCCATTTCCATTAGTAACAGAAGATGGTTGGGTATTCGAAGTCATAGTTACTGGCTGGAGTGGATCGCGTGTCAAGGATTCCATTTTCTTCTCCTGTCCAGGATCTTCGTATTCGATTACAGATAAGCACAGGAAATATTATTGGATTTAGATAGAATTGACTCCGGAGAACAAGAATAATTGCACCGTGATTACAACTCCTTATTCTTTTCTTGTCTTTGTGATAGTATCTTGTAAATCTACATGAAAAAATCACATTAGTTTTCTCATTTTCCCTTCCTCTATCTACGAAATTATTTTCCACTATGATTTACAACTACGACGGAATGACGGAATATGTTGAGAACCCAAGTTAGATTGTGCATTGCAATGCATAGAAATGAAAAGGTCTTCCTAGTAGCAAAGTCACTCTCACACTGACGATGCATTTGAATGCGACAGGAACCGAAAATTTCTAAAAATAGTGTATTTGTCGCTTTCTGTTGAAAGTAGAAGGCAGAAATCCTAACTCCCCACATGTTATCCTAAACGCTTTACTGTTGACTATTCTATATTTACGTTTGTCCTGAACATTTACTAAATCTCCCAGACAGTTTTATACATTGCGTTAGTTTATAGTACGTGTGCCCAATACGCACTTAACATTTACTTTATTTAACTATCCATGGCATAAGTGTATAAATGCACCCTCACTGATAGTATTAAGTTCCCTCCAGCCTTCTTGCTACCTTAAATACCTGCAGAAGATCCGTATATCCATGTGGCCACAGATAACTTTTGATTCTGACGAATATTCCTTGTCTAAGTGAGTTGTGTTTGCATCCGGTGTATTTACTAACATCTCGCTTGAGACAAAGTCGACAGGGAAAAAAACAGTCAAATTCTAGCTTAAAAAACAACCTAAAGAAAATTACTTTCCCCTTAATATTTTACTGGAACTACATTTTGTTCATTTTCACTAAGTATATTTAGGGTGTTCCTTATGGTACACATCGTGTAATATCTTAATGAAACATTTTCCTGAAAATAAGTTTAAAGCGAAACTAATGGGCATTGAACAACTCAGCACGGAAACTCATAATCAGATAAAGTGCCAATGCATGGCAGCCAAGCCATCCTCTCCAGATTAGCCTAATAAAAGCAGTTGCCAAGAATGGGACTAAAAGAAAAGCAATTATGGAAATGAGAGTGTTTAATGTTCACTCAAATATGTAGATGTGGGAGCCACATCTACTGTAGAAGCATCAAAAACGATGAATAAATTGACCAATAATGCACTTTGAATGGGATGTACGTGACTTAAGCTAGCTGTGACGTAGTTGATATGATATAAATTGATCGGTCTATTTTCCTCCGATTCGGTTGGGGTTAAGTTCGTACTTATTCGGTTCTCTATTATTGCTTTTCTATTATAGATAGATCACACTCGTGCTACTCGGTCGATCATCAAAAAACGTTTTTCATAACTATCTACGGCTATACTTTGAATATTTTTTGGTACTACACATTGTTTTCTCAAAAATTACCTACCCATGTAAAATATTGTCGTGAATATGATAAATGATCCCTTTCATAGGCAGGTGCTATGTATTCGCAAAATTCACTGGTAAATAGTAAGATGGTAGTTACATCTTGTCTTGCACTTTCTGCAGACAACTTTTATTTATGTATACTAAACTGTTACTTCCACAGTTGAGTACCATATTTTATCCAGATACCTATTCCACTACCTGTAATTGTTCTGTTGTGGGAACTGTGCTATGGAAAATGGCCTCTAGGGTACTTCTGTTTATATTAGGATTCTCATCTCTGGTTTATGGTTATTTTATGCTTTTATATACGACTTTTTATGTAGATCTTAATACTGCTCACTGTATATAGCTCGTAAAAACCAAGTCAGAATAAATTGATTGAGTGAATCCAATTGCAAGGCAAGAGTTGGCCGGAAGAACTAACAGCTCTGAATATCAAACTGAATGGATATTTTTATGTTTTTCCCTTTTTCATGTGAAGTAATGATTCGGACGAAACAAAGTGGAGTGCAATTCATGATCTTCGCATGCATCACAAAAAAGCCAATACAGATACATACACTACTTCTGCTTGCTGCCATTCCTCCTTTCCAGTCATGAATCATGGCATGGTACTATACCGTCCTGCCCTGGACTCACGAAACTCAAACAGGTATTAAATAAATGCTATTCTTGTGCTTATATACTACAAGTGGGAATTACCGTCACGAATAGTAATATTGTAATAAAAATACAGATATTTAGTAGTGTTCATTAATTTTAGTGTTTTAGAAACTCTATTGATGTGATGTGTACCTTGCACCAGGCCCAATTTTTCCAGCTGTTTCACTTTGCAGTTACTTCTATGTAGTGCTTATTATACAGAGGCAATGTAAAAGGACATGAGACAATTAGTATAAATAAAATTGCATGCTTCTTCCATATTCTCGCCTTCCCTGATGATAAGTATTTATTCGCGTTTATCGTTTTTCTACAGAATATCTGCTATACGAGTGCTATGTGCATATCAGATCAGGGATCAGAAGCATATGACAAGGATTAGTATGCAAATGCGCACTCAAAAAACATTATGGTGAGAAATCGACATGCGGGTCATTTCCCTTATGTTCTATATACTGTGGGTTGCTTTTGTTTTATTTCCCTTCTTGTTAGTTTTACGTATAGACTAATCGCTAACATATATAGCACCTGTGTGGTAGTATAAATATTTGTTGTGTACCAGTTTTAGATGGAAGCCGAAGGCTGAACCAGTTCACATGTCAATTCCCAATTTCAATTGCACTTGCATAAAACTGCAACAATAAACATTTAAAATCGAGCGTGCTGTAACGAAATGCCGACACAGTTTGAGAAACAGAAAGTTTGCATGTATTTATCTGCAGTAGAATCAAATCACACGGTACACATAAATGAAAAGTGTGTTCCTACATAAGTAGTAAGTACCCACTTCTGATATCAACGGAAATTATTCGTTACTTGAATTTCTATTTCGTTTTACTTGTGCAAATTGAAAAACCATAGACTGGGGTAACACGACTTCAAAGATTCGTTTTCTAGACTGTAGTCTGGTTCTGACAGACTGGAATAAAAATACGAAGTAGCAAGTGAAACCGAAGGCAGATAAATGTTGTGTTACACGGCTCGGCTACTGAATTATCACTTTATCACCTGTACTGCTCACTGGAGATTAACTTTTAATAATGCAAGATATTTCAATACGAAGGGAGACTGTGCCGTAATTTATATCTGTCTTGTAGGTTTTGTCACTATTTTGGAATGGTGGAACGGCGGAAACAAGAGATGTGTAAAGTACGCCGAAAATGGGAACCGAATGAATCCCGAATGACAAAACAAGTGAGAATCCTGTGGCAGACGAGAACGGCTCGCCGGGCTTACGTTTCTTGGCTGGTTGCTGGAAATAAGTAAATACTTTTGCTATGGAACAGTGTACGTATGTATTAATGTTGGTAGCCGGGCTTTTGCTTTCTTTGCCTAGCCTTGGTTGAATCGTATGGAGGATCCGCCGTAGAAGGAGTCTTTGCAATGACGTTGCTTTCCTGGCTGTTCCAGTTGATGTGAATGTAACGTGAGTTTCCTTCTGTACTCAAAGTCCGGCTAAATTCAGAATACTCCGGAGTAGTTTCCAGAATCCGAGGAAGTGGCATATATATATTCGTATATATATTACAAATTGAATTATTCCGTGTTATATGCCTAACTGTAATAGTTTAATGCACCCACATGCCACATACTCTACTTTTGCTTAATAGTGTCAATTGTCTATCTCGTAAAGTGAGGCACCCGCCGGTGTGCTCCTACCAAAGTTCGCAATCTTAACTTTCTCAACGTCACCAGTCCCTTGGTCTCCTTTGTGACTGTTGTTTAGAAAGATTTTGCTTGTAGGGTCCGTCTTAAAGATCACACAATCCTGAATCAATGGGTTTCTTTGACTATGTGTATTCAGAACAGGTAGACAATCTTTGATAAATGGGGGTAAATATTTCCTGAAGTTTATGACAAAATACAGGAGAGCAATTTGGTTCACTTTGCTCTTTATCACCGATATCGTTTCATGAAATTGACTTATTATTGAAGCCACTGTACACCTGCTTGGTTCTCAGTCCTCAACTACCAAAAGTGTTCTATTATTCTAACTAATAGAATGCAACTTCTATTCTTTACGTACTCCGTTCAGTCAAGTTGCTCACTCAAGTCAAGTGAAGTCAGATATGCCAGGCCAGGTTTGGCTACTCAGATATCTATATACTCGAGCGTAGAATTACTTTGATATACTTAACCCTTTACCTGTTTTTGCGTATTTGCAATTTCGACTTAAGAATAAATCCATTGCATTATTGCATTAGTATTGCATCGCTCTGAATTCGGTCCGACGCTCCTGAGCAAGTTCCTGTGTAGTCTTCCGTTGCTTTTCCCATTAAGTACACATAGTCACATATACATACATCTGCCTTCGTTACTCAACTCCTAATCCCACATCTACATCAAACATATATAGACACCCATATATACGAGTTTAATTTTATCTGCGTTATACCATATACTGTATGGCTTGTCTCACTCCTGAATCAGTAAATCTACTCATTGTCAGACAGCAAAGCTTATTAAATTACTTATTATGGCAGAGGAATGAGAATACCTGTACGATGTTCTCTATATATCGTGTTCTACACACTTTGTGGTTTACCCTAGCTGGGTTTTACTCAGCATTCTTTTCGACTGCTCTTTGCGTTTGATCCTTTGGTTAAATAATACGGCAATAAGATGAAATTACAGAATATCCTACCAGAAACAGCAAAAAAGGCGTATACAGTGCAATACACTACTCTCCGCATGTACAAAATGGAAACTTTTCGAGATTCCTTCTTCTTCTGCTATAATACATTACATCAAACTCACTTATGTAGTACCAAGTAGCCAAGCCGCTATAAGATTTATTTCGCAGACGTATGTATGTGCTCGTGCTTTGGCTTTACCCATCTATTACTATGTATAACGTATTACTTACGGCACGGCTGGCTAATATATTTCCTCTATACGTGACTAAGGTTTGATTCATCAGGCAGTTTAGCTCTCTAATGTAAGTAAAGGTAAAGTCCGCACCATTCTGCAATTAATTATTAAAATGCAAGATATTTACCTTTCCACAACTACACATCTACGATGTACAAGGTCCTGACATCATTAATTCCTTTCTTCTCTCGTAGCAAGGGATAGTTCACCAATTATGTCATGAAATCTTTGAAACATGATACACTTTATCTTAGAACATATCAATTATATCGGTGTATCCATTTTAATAACTAAAATTAATATTCGAGAATAAATGAGGGTCTGCAGGCAGTCAACAAATTTATTGGACCATTAATTTAGAGTTTTTAAACATGTCCCAAAAACAGATAATGAAATGTGAACTGCAGCAATGGATTAGGTAGAAGATGCTTGGAAATATGTAACAAGTGGCATAGGGACACCTATAGACTGTAATTCAATCATGACCTAAGGTTTGCACTCACTTTTAATTATCCATTTAGTTTGGAAGAGTTTTGGGATTTTAGAAACTATTCCCAATGAAAGCAGACCTGATATTTGCATCGTCCCTAGCTACTTATCCTTTATTATCACTACTTCTTATAAAGTAAGTCAAGACATAATGTACTTACATAGGCTTATATAGGTTATATTAGGAAAGTGCTTTGGCTACGCTGTACGCTTTTCCTTTTACAAAGGGTTGTCAAAAGAATGGTGTTACATGTCCTATCCACTGCTCTATATAAATCTAGGTAAATACAGGCAGGTAATATAGCATGGAGTATTAGTCCGAAATAAAAACATGTCTATTCCATATTTTGAAGTGGGTGTACATTTGTAGACATGGTGGGGGTATTCATACTATAAAAGTAAATACTAAGTTTTCGTTCACCTTGTAGTGCAGGCTTGTAGAGAGAATTTTTCTGTCTTGGAATGCATGTTATGTATATCTGATTATCTATTTGCCTTAAAATACCTACTTAAAAGGGAAAAGCATGAAGTTGGGTCGCAGGCGGGTAGCTTGATAGAATGTAGATATCCGAGACCCCTCTTCGGTTGAGCTCGCTCAAAGTTTGACGGGTTTTTGCGGCTCAATTCGGGTTCATGCAATATAAATGCATTCATAAATATGCCATGCATTATGGGAGTGAAATTCAGACCACGTTAACTAACGACTGAAAACCTGTACAAGGGTATAGCCAAAAGGTTTGTTGATATCCATATCCAATCCACACTACTTAAGCATGTAACATAATGTAATGGAGGAGTAGCATGATATGCTAATCTCTCTTTTAACATACTATTTATATGGACAGATAGACAATATGGTATTCCCGAGAGAGAAGTAATTGAACTGTATATAGCATGACATTGTTCAATAGTGGCCATATAGCGAAAAATGAAAATCTCAGAGATTTCTTCAACTATAAAAAATCCTGATGAAATTATCGTAAGTTATGGTTTCGTTTGTACTATTGGTAGAATTTTAAGTTGGAAAAATCTCTTTAAAGGCAAGAGTTCCTTAGGTCAGGAAACATTTGCGAGGCTCTGAGAATTCCAGATTATGTTTACATAACCCAGGAGCTACGTGTATAAAAGGCTAAGCAAAACGGAGTAAATCGTAATAAAGCGTGGTGCCGTGCCATGTCGAGGAGCATTCTGCCGTGTAGCCTCCAAGTCTCGATTCTCCACAGTCTCGTGAAACTAGGGCATTTGATTTAGAAGAACCTCTTTAACTCTCCTGTTCGTGTCCATCTTCATTTTCCTCTTGTGCCTTATTTTGTCCTCTTTTACTGTCACTTGAGTAAATTGCCATATGTCATTCCTTCTCTCACCCAATGACACTTTGGAGATTTGACTGAGCACAAACTTTACTTTTTGTCCTATTTAGAAGGTTTAGGACGAGACTTTCCCAACCTGAAAAAGTTTAAGTAAATAGGCACTGAAGAAAAGTTACCTTAAATTGTAAATGAATGCTGGGAAAGTGATATGTGCGCAATATAAACAATTTCATCTGTAGTTATATATAATCAACTTTAAGTTTCTAGCATATCTATAGAGTGACATATAGCATTATGACACAAGTTTATCTGTTTCCGTTAGTAAGTTTTGCTGTACATTTATTTGATATATAAGTTTTGTTTTCGGGTACTTCTTTCAGAGTGTTTCAAGGAAATTGCACTGTAAGTACCTACTTCAGGATAACAAATTAAAAGACAGAGAAAGTAATAAGTTTGATGTTATTCCACATTGAGCAGAGCTGACAAGGCATCTGTTCACTTCATGTGCATTTCTTTTTAGATCCACGAGAAAATGAAATGCAGTGAATCAATATACTCCTACAAGATAAAAGCTCAATTCCGCCGACACCCCAGAGGCTTCTCCGTTATACAAGGTCTTCTATTCGCTTATACTTACTATCGAAACTTTTGGCCCAAAGAAACAATATAAGCTACAAATACTTCTGCATCACTAACATAAATATGATGTTGTCTATTTATATATCAATCAATACCATTCGTACCTACTCAAAGAATATGTATTCAGGCTCTGTTCACATTCAATTTCGGATCTTGTAGACATTCTACCTCTTATGATGAGAAAAATACTGAAATTTGATTTTTAAAAATATGTATTTCATATTAGGCATTGATAATGGGATCGCTAATCTAGGAATAACATATAAGGGAGTAAAATAATATTATTGCTTTATTTTCTTCATAGTGTTGCAAATGTTCCAATGCAAATACAATTTGCATTTTTTCCCATTTCACGATGCACCACTTTACTTATTATTGAAATTGATTTTCACTTATGCAAACTCGAAAGGGCACAATAGATCAAACAACTCAAACAAGGCACATCATTCCGGTGAGCAAATCGATAGTCTCGGTGAAAATGTAAACAGGTCTTACATGAAAATGGTAAAATGGCACGTATAATTTGAGCACATAAAATTGCAACCCACCTGTTATTACATGTACACACCTACCTTTGTGTGATATTAAATTCGAGGTTTTATGTGTGAACTTTGTAATGTGGAAACTTTCTTTCGATATACCAATTAGTCTATATTTACCCAATTTGCCTTTGCTAGCATTATTTTATGCAGTATCCGCATATAAAAGTACCAAAGTTCATTTTTGCTTCTACTTATATAATTGTTTCGTGTATACTCTAACCATTTTACTATCAATTTTACGATCTGACATACAAAATTTATTTGCACTCGATTAATAGATAATAGATGCTATATACGTCATTGCACCTTGCAACTGTAATAATAAACTTGCAAAATGTGCTTTCAGTAAAGAATAAATGGATATTTTAGTTGAGTCTTTAGCTGTCACTTTTGTAGACAATCATTATTATCTTTTGTTGAAATAGTACATACGATTTAATTGACGAGTTCGGAAATTTTTGTGACCAACTTTTAGCGTTCTAGTGTTTGTCTTACAAAGAATCCAGGCTAGGTTCATACTTTGTGGACATAGCCATTATTATTGTCAGATGCATCTATTAATTTTGATGAGCTAGGACTGGGCTTGGACAAAATGTTAAGAAAAGAGTTTTATTCTTTAATATCTATCGTAGCAACTTTTGTTCTTTATCTATAGGGCTTTTACCTATTCTTATACATTGTGTTTCTACTTTTATTGATTGCTTAGGTAGATGTAGTAGATGTGGGTAGATTCAAAGTAGATTAGGTCGTAAGATAGCATTGCTTCTTTTCCCGTGTCCCGTACTTGTCCCATGGACACAATAAATGCACTTGTATAAAAATAGAAAACTATTATATAGTTTTCCAGACTTTCTTGGCAGACAGACATTTGCAGTAAAGATGTGTGTACAAATACACTTTAGAAACACTTTTGTGTTCGCGAAACTTGTTTTTAGAAAGAATTCTGTAAGGTAGATTAGTTTTCTTAGCATTCTTTGAAAGGTTAAGTGTTAAGAGACTGTCCATGATGAAACAGACCTTATAAAAGCATTCTTCAATGAAAATGTGACCCATTTTACTACAGATATTGATTTTCTTCTCTAAAAATATACGTTTGGCTTGAGATTTTACAGTTGTATACACAAAATACTCAGCATCCATAAAGCTAAATAGGGGCTGTGCATAACTTTGTTTATCGCACAACTTTATATGCTTTCTCATCCTATTACTACTCTAAACAATTCATACAAAAATTAAGACATGAGGATCTGCTGTGAAATAGATGGTTAGAATTAATCAATTCAATAACTTATGTAAACAGTTCGTATAATAATATATGTAGTGTTCATTTATGATTCATTGTTGAATCTTATTGTAATTCAATACATGTTCTTTACACAAACTTTAAATATCATTGATTAGAAAAATGAGATGTCATTGCCATTTATCAGAGCTACTGAACGATACCATTGAATGCTTAGACTTCGATGATTTATATAATGCGCAGTTGGCACCATCAAGTAATTAAAGACACCATCGGAAGAATTGATTAAAAAGTTACATGCAAATTGCAAATGTCGTACGTAGGCGTGATGATAATCTTAATACTTTTAATACATAAGTAAAGTATCCTTTCTCCGCAAAGGATTTCCTTGACCGATGAACTTAATTCATATTTTAAAATGATGCAATATCTACGTATTCCAAAAGACCCAATTTTCTCACTTTGACTGTCACAGCTGCAATAAAGACACAAAGACTCAGCATTACACATGACAGAATACATATTACGTAATGTGGCGTCATTTTTCTTGATATATGGTTATTAAAAGTTGTGTTACTTCTATAATTACGGATATCCAAAACCCATTAATGCTGAATGAGTTCTACCATTTTAACTGATAAACTAAGGATGGTAATTACTAAAGAGGCACAGTTCCGATAATTTTCCTTAGCGATTTGGATCGTTAATATAACCTTTTCCAACCAAAGATACTAGGGAAAGGGGTAATAGATATTTTGTCTCGACTCGAGAGACAGTAGATAGAATCTCAGGATTAGAACATCATCCGGTCATTTAGTGACATTTACATTCTACAGAATGGATAGTTTCGTTTTTACTAAAATATGTATCTGGCTCATCCCCGTTACGGAGCTGAATGAAAAACAACGTATTTATAAAATATTGTATCTGTGGCTTTGCGTCAAAATAATAAACTATTTACCATAAATATTTACAAACAGATACTAGAATGTAAAGCATTTGGGACACATGCATGATGAATCGTTTTAGAAAATGTATAGTATCTATGTAAATAGTTGATGAAGTGACAGTATATAGCTTATAACCGCTATATAGTAGTACCCAGGAAAGTTAAGATAATATTATTACGACTACGACGCAGAATTGCCATTAAACGTAATTCTTTGAGTAAGTCGGCTATTTATTATGATGATTGACAGATTAGAAGACGAAAGATGATATTTTTTTTAGATTGTGCAATATACAACTATATTATTATGATAAAGTTTTTTTAATTCAAAACAAACTTTTCATTATAGTTTCATTGGAACATAAGCTGTAAGCTGCTCTATCTATATGTACTTATACAATGATCTTGATCAGAAAAATACAGGAACTAAGATAAAGGACACAAACATAAATCTTCACATATCAAATTTTTAAGACTGTCACTATTTGCATCAAACTTACCTACATTAACATTAACATCTAAAAAATGAGCTACATAAAGGTCATCGTTATTTACATATCTTGTTTCAATACGGCCAAAATATCTATGACGCAACTGTGCGGAATTATGAGACAAGGAATTACAATGTCCGTCCTCCTATTTAGTTTAGAAGGACAATAGTCAGTCTAAAGCGATGCCATCCATGATGTACTAACAACTTGCTTTGAATAATAAGCACACATAGTATTGTTTAGATTTTCATTAACCTTAGCATTGGTGCAACTGGCTAAGCCTAAAAAGTAAAAATAAAAGCACAAATAATAATATAGTTTCTAAACTGCTTGGACCAATAAATTAAGACTACTTCTGTATTATCACTTTAGTGCTACATTTCATATTCATATTATCTATATTGTCGATCTCAAAATAATAATAATAACAATGATCTTTTTATATTGGTTAAAAATCCCAACTGAAAAGTATGTTAATGTTTCCCTTACTCCCATCATGTTGCATTTGTGTATGTACATGAATGATGTTTTGCTGTGATGTGCAAAGCGGTAAGCAATGTACTAAGTTGACATTGTAAAGGAAACGCTGTTCACCTTACTTATGGTCACGTCATTGTTAGGTAAACTAGAGCACCACGTGTGTATCATTTAATAAAGTACTACGCATTTTCTTAGCATACATATCCTCGGATTCGGATGGCAGTACCCATATTCAGCGAGGGAAACAAACAAATCAATAAAAGCAGAATTATTAATCTACTTTCAGGTTTATCCTATGGAGAACATGACGCAAGCGACTAAGATGAATGATGCAACGTCAGTAATTCAAAAGAAGGTTCCAATTATGCCTTTACGTACTAATCCTCGTTGTATGTATTAATCTGCAGCAGCAAGTTTGTATAATTATGAAAGCTGTATATGCAATTGCATTGCATGTAATTGTGTAGCAATTAATAATTGGTCGGAGTGGCCATATTGTGGTGGCTTATTTCTTCCAAAACCTGGTTCTAAAAGTATCTGTCCACAGTATGTGCAGAAAAGGTTAGAAGGTTTATTTAGTGAAAAATAGAACACACGAAAAGGACTGACACTACCTACTATCAGTGAGGTTCCTTGGCTGGTACTAATACTCTATATCTAAACACGCCAGAATGGCATTGCTATTCTTCCTAATAAATGTGTAGATGCTGTATCACTTTCTTCCTGTATGCCATGTAACTTCATTGCAGTAATAGAATTAATTAACAATATGTAACTTCTCTTGTAACTTCTTACCAACTTTCTTGTCCGATAGGAAGACTAAACTACGATAGCTATATAACGAGAAAGGGACACATTTTTAATGTTTTATTCGCAAAAACTATTTACTTGTGCTCTAGAACACTTTTCACAGTAATTATTCATGTACTTGTTGACCATGGGCCGGTGGGTATTGTAAATACTTATATAAATACATCTAGTACATTCTTGTTTTTCTTTGAATCTCAATTGCGAATAGAATGTTACCACTTTAATATTATACAATGTAGCAAGTACAGTGTGTAAACTTTAATCACTCTTTGAGTTACATATAATTAGTCGGAGAGGAAGATTTCAGTAAAAATGTGTAGGGATAGATAATTAGTAAGGTATATTTATTACTTCGTACTATTGTGTTTCATACCTGGAATAAGCAAATAAACAAAGGAATCATTACGCTGTGTATTAAATGTCTATATCGGTACGTACTAAGATCGATTGTCTTGTTGTGAATGTGATGCAATATGTTATTGATCTACATGTACTTATAAAATATGGGTCATTAATGCGATTAAAGCACAAATATAATGGCATAAACAAAACTATTTCCATAAAATGTAATTGCCTGTGTTAAAGCACTAAACATAAACATAAAATTTCGGATTAGATTGTAACTGTATGAAACTCGCACAAGGATACAGTATTCTCATAGCTTGTCTCTGAATTCATGACAGTTAAGCACCAGAAATGTAACGGTATAAATAATTTTGTTACTCCTATTTATTCTGGTAATAAGTACAACTCAGATATTCGTTAATAGTACTCAGCTATTCTAGTATTTTAGTTAGAGAAGATCATTTGCTTCTACCCATTCATTTATTGGCATAATTGCTAGTATGTACCCTTATATATAAGATGGATGTTGCACTGACCCGTAGAGGCACATCCTTCCCATCTGGCCAATCAATTCCACCCAAGCGTATCAAAAAATAATAAATGGACAACAATGTAACATTGATAAGACTTCAAAAATGAAGATGTTCACCAGATCCAAGGAATTCTGTTGACCCCTGTAGACAACCAATGAGGGAAGTAGGATAAGTGGGCAGCTAAAGCTAACTGCGTAGTAAAAGAAAATAAAAAGTGTTTGTTTCTTATCCTTCTTATCAACATTCATGCTCTTAAACAGTTCTGATACAACTTACGCAATAGATATTACAACAGATGAATGTTAATGTAATTACAGGATAAAAAGTCGTTTTATTATGCTTATTGGTATGTATTGAGCCAGATTATGGTTTACAATGTATGGCAAGGGATGCTTTTATGTGGTTTGCTGACAAGAGGATTAGTAAGAATGAATCTGCAGTCTCCGTCTGTCTGTACTCAATTATTTATGTACATATATGTAAAAGGATTCGCAAATGTATAAACACATAAAAATAATCCCTTTTTCAATATCAGTTTAATTAGGGTTAGTCTCGTTTACAATTGCATTCCTCTCCACATCCACCCCGGCTCAGCGATGTAATGAATATCAGAAGGTTCACCTGGTCATTATAGCTAACTCATATAAAAACTGCAGACCTAATCCCTTTAAAAATGCTATTTAAGTAGTAAGAGAAGAGGCAATAAACAGCCAACATAATATTACTATATATTATGTACTCCAGTTTAGTTATACTTCAAGGAATAAGCATTTGCATATATCTACTATGCATAACAGAACACAACCATGTTACATGGAAATTATCATGAGTATGACGATAAGACTAGGACGAGGATTAGGAAACTAAAATATACCGAAAAAGACTAAGAAATCGTGATATTAAATCCTATTTAGTCAAATAGAAAAAAATTCTATTCTGGACTCATGTGTGGGTCGGTCAAAGTTATTTAACTCTGGAAATTCCAACTAGTATAATACATGATCTGTTTCATTGAATTCCTCGTTGTTACCAAATATAAACATATTTTTTTGGTAACTAAAATTATTAATATATTCCTTCGTATAATAGAAAAGAAAGAAAGATTTTCTTTGTTCTAGAGATTCCTTATATTTAACTTAATCCATATTAAGCATGTTGTAGGTAGCAATGCAGATAACTAATGGAAGCTAATCACCAATAATATGGT
>JABASH010001931.1:0-22841 GCA_019776445.1 Tomocerus maximus | reverse complement strand
CCTTTTAGACTCGAACGAAGCTCTACTCCAGACAGGGGTAGCGTTTATTCGGTTGTGCGAAAGCCGTAAAGCAGCCGAAACAACTTCTGCTGACAAGAATGGACTTCTTGAGTTTTATTGTCAACACTGGGAAAACATGCAAAAGGAAAAAGTTTTCTTACTTTCTTCATGCACTCCACTTGGTTGTGGGCACTGAACTGACTCATATTCAGTGCGTCCGTAGTTGGCAGAATAAATGGCAAGGCGGGAACTTTTATTACAACTCAATTGTATGACCTCATCCTCACAGCCGATCACACTTCGAAATTCGCCTGCGACAACAAAAGTAAACTTTATACTCACTTTACGCTAGAAAAGTACACGCACAATAAAAAATCACTCTAAAAAGCAATTTTGAGTGAACGGACGAGGATGACAAGAAGGGAAAATAAACTTTCGTCGAGAGCATAACGCTTAAAATGCAAGAGATTTGAGGGTGGGAAATATGATTTGTAGATTAGAGTTGAAACTGGAAAATAAATGGTAATACTTCGGTTTTCATTGGAGTAAGTATAAAGTGACTAGAAAATCATTGAAATAGTGCGGATGTCAGGAAAGGATAACGTTTTACTATTGTTAAGGACATTTATTATGGACAGTGGAGAGCAGGAGTGGAGGTCGGTGGAAAGTGTTAGCGAAACGAGCAAGTTTTAAATCGCCAGTGCTAGTGTTGGTAAGTGGGGAGAATCAAAGTATAAGAATCGTTATTGGATGATGATAAATTAGATGAGAAGAGGATACGAGTATCTCACTTGGGCGACATTTATAGACGACTTCGACAAATTTGCGGCTGCCGGGACACGGGTCTCCACCGAAAGTTCGGGGAGAAGTTTGAAATTTACAACTGGCTTTCTTTTGGCACAGCCCCACCACCGTCTGCAAAAAATTGTACTACTCAAATTTATTTCTCACATCTCATTGTTAATCGTTGCACACATTTGCGTTAAACTACCCAACACACAGAAAAAGTACAAAACTGACTGTCAACTGAAGGAAAGTCAACGAAAAACCGAACCTTCCCCTGTGTCTCTACGTAATACTTTAACTTTACGAGGAATTAGTTTTATTACTCTCTATTGTACTTTGCTAATGCTAACCGAGCAATTTATTGTACACGAACACGGAACATTGAAAGCTGAACACACACAGGAGAAATTATTCGATTGGGTTTTATATGTAGTCAGCATGAAACAAGATACACTTAGATTGTATATACCTGTATTATATTATGCATTATACTGAGTAGTACTAAAAGCAAACCAAAGGAAATGAACGTAAAGTGGTTTCGTTTTTGGTTAGCTAACTAGCAACAAAATGCAAGTTTATGTTTTGGCAGAGTTACTGTTATTACTAGGTGTGTGTATAGGAAAGGGCTGTAAAACACGTGCGAAGGAAACTAGGAAATTATTACAACTCGGAGGAAAGTGCTAAGCGCATTTATGGGAATTGCAATATAGTGCATGGAATAGACAACTTTATAAAGATACCTGAACAGCAGCAGGCCATTGACAGGTGAAATTATTAGTGGGATCTACAACATCCATGAGATCAGGATGGATGCTCGGATTCGACAGACAAAGTGTTGGCAAAGGAGCTGTTTTCCCGTATTGAGCCAATTGAATAGAAATTGTGGTTCCTGCTGGACATTTTAAGCTCACCCATTCCTCATCGCATGCAGCCTTCTGGTAGAGTCGCAATGTCCCTGAGAGCAGAGCTGCAATCAAATCAAATAAACGCATATCAACACTTTTTTATACTTTCACCACTTTCACCACCTCGATATATTTACAAAGCAACATTATGACTGCTGAAAACATAAATCTCAAAACTCTTACGTATTTTTAGCATCCACACAAATAAAAACAACTCTTACACTACAGTAGTATATTACAGAGAATACTTAAGTTTCACATCACAAAGGACAATAAATATCCTTGTGGTCATGTCGTAATATAATATTCATGCGTAGGTAACTATTTAGTAGCGACTAGTGCTGTGGCAAAAAGGTACGAACTACTTGATAGTTTTGTCTGTCTGTCTGTCTGTCTGTTAATATGATAACTAAAGACTGGAATGAGATATGTCACTCAAATTTTTTATACGTTCTCTTACTACCATAAAAAATCAAGGTCGGGTAGCATCTCTATATGAACTAAATACCTTTTGAACTAAATATTATCTATTATTCTGTCAAACCAGAAGTAAGATACTCCAAGATACTTTTTTACATCCGTTTCGTTTATACCAGTATGGACTTTCATATAAAGTCATGATGCTATTTTGAAAAGTCAAATTCCTGGGTACTTACTTACCTAAGGGCATATTATACAAGCTAATAAAAAGTTATGTGAAACAACAACAATTATACTGGATTGACTATTAGGTATTGAACAAGCCGAGTGGACGTAACGATATAAACAGCCTTGTGTATGTGCATCGTTGCAATTCTACTTCCTTCCTACAGTTATACCATACACCAAAAAGTTTATGCATTTTGTATAAAGGTTAGGTATACAGAAAGATAAATAGTATGCATAATGTTAGCATTATGAATGAATGCACTTCAGAATTGCGAATGCTGCGTTTTGTTTGCTTATGTGTAATACAGGCAGTGTTTAATTCGCCGTAGAGAAATTCAATTAAGACTTTCCACCCAGAAACAATCTGAAAGGAGAAAGAAAGCCATAAGAAAGAAAGTGAAGCGAACCGCGGGCGTTTATTTGTCATATAGTTCAATGAGCAATCTCTTCCACTAGAATTCCTTCAAACTGCTATTACATGCATAAGAGTGTTATTACATACATACTGTAGTAAATAGTAATAGTAAACCTAACCTATTGTGCAGCCAGCAGCAGGTACGTACATATCTATAACACTCATCGATGTAGAGTCGAAAAACAAATCTAACCACGCATAACTACCTGCTGAACGATTCCTGAAGAGTATTAGTAAAACATAGCAGAACCCAGAAATCCTGTAGGTAGTCAAAGTTAAAGTACCTATACGTTATCTTATAAAATTCTAGCTTCATCCCCTGTTCGAATTTCTACGCACGTTGTTTTTCTTTCACTTTAGAAAGTCATAACGATTGGCCTTGGTTTTCTCAGATGCCTTCGCACTATAGTGCACAAATACAAACGTTATTGTAGAAGCATTTACAAAAATACAATTGTATTGCATTTTAAACATATGCTGTTGTTTGAAATGACGAAAAGTATGTAAATGTATATTGTCACAAAAGTATAGGTACCAATATCTACTTAGATAGAAAAGTAGGGACTGGCAATAGGAATATGTAAATGCAGTAACCAAATGGTTAAAGTTAATACGGCGAAAATAAGAAATTCAGCAACCTAAGCCATTTCTAATGTTAAAACTAGAGCTGTATAATAAAAAGGGTCATTCTGGGAGTAGTGCATAAGATATTCGTGAAAATCCAATGCATCTTTAAAGGTTTTTGGACAGTGTATGTTACAGAGTACATGAGGTACTTAGTAGTTTTGGTAGTGCCTATTTATTGTACTGCATTGTGGAAGTACATCTGGATGGTAAGTAGTAGGCAGAGGATTGTTGAGAAGTGTAGCTGTACTATAATATGTTATGTTATGTCTCGTCTGGTCTGGTTTTCATGGACTATCATAATGTGTTACGACGATAGGATCCGACGAGGCAGACTGGAACACTGAGAAGTGAGCAATCCAGGGAACTCGACCACAATGGAGTAAAGAAGCTGCAGTGCACGTTCCTTACTTACTTCCCTTAGTCTTTCATTCAGTTTAGTAGAGTTCAGCTCAGTTTCCCTTTCTTAACTCCCTTGCCGATGTCCGTGACATAAATTATGGCACGTGTGTTGCCGGAGATGGAAACCGATTTTCCTCCTATGATTTGTGAGCTATGCAAGAAAAGAAAAGCCAAACTGCCTACCCCTTCCCTTTTTCGAAGGCACTTTGCTCTCATCTTACTTTATAAAATCCCCTACCCGTTCAGTTCAGTTTTGATTCTTTTTGCAAAGTAAGTATGTACGTACGAGCATAAGAATTGTAAGTGAATGAGCTCAAGTTAACCAAACTGCCATGTAACGTATAGTAACTATGTAAGGGTCGCATGAATACGTCGAGAGACCAACAGGGAGCAAAGTGTAACTTTCAGAGTTTACTGTTATATGCCTACGTTAGTTTCGTTCGTGGCATTATTATCACACCGGAAAAACACTATAAGATCAGAGGTGATTCATTCTTTCTCCAGTCAAAGTCAAGAGAACAGCTGGATACAATATACACTTGTGAATACCAGGAGGGTTTAAAGCATAGAAAATTCGACCTACATAATATATTTAGTATCAGATGAGCGTGATGGGTCTAAACGGGAGGTTAGCTTCAACTTTTAACTCGTCTAATCTCTGTCATGTTGTGACACGTATTTAGTTTAGGTAAAAGATATAAAGTAACTTGACTTGACATTTATATAGAAAGACCAACTGGGAATAACTACATGTCTCATGTCTACCATTATGTACTCTTTATATGCACAAGTGTAAAGTGTAGCAAGAGAAGAGCCAACCAAAAACTATCTGTAAATTACGAGGAAAGGAATTACTTTAACTACCCGACCTTACTTTCTACGAAGGTAACGTGCATACAGACAGAAAAGGAAAGGTATGCCTTCCGTTTGTTTCATTTCAGCATTTAATGTACCTAACACCAGCCACACTTATGAACATATAAGACTTCTTCATATATATATTTACAGGGTACGAACAAAGTAATGTCTCACACAGTTTTCTACCGTCAAATAACTAATGGCATCTTTTTAAACCTTAAAAGCATATTTTTTATAAAACACAAAACTCACTTTACTTTTACTCTGGTACGAGTTGTGCAAAAGGTTGCAGAGAAAGTTACATTGTGCGAGAAAAATGTAAAAATACTTAAAAACAGACATTTGTATGGTAAAAGCTGACGATAGTTACATTCCCCGCACCCTGTATATTACAATATATACGAAAAGGATATTACAATATTATAAATATCTGTAGTGTGCCGGAGAGGAGGACTGTAGAAGAACGTTTCTCTCTCTCTGACATAAATATCTCGGGACGAACACATTGGCTTTTCTCGGGTTTGGCTTTCCCCTCACTTCCTTTTGTCAGCAGATAAACATTAGCTGCTCTGTTGTGACTGAACTGAGCCGAGCTTAGTTTTCTCCAGCAGATATGGAAAGACAAGGAACTTCTCAGGAACCACTAACTAACAAACACCTCCCCCTAAAATTCAGATGGTAAACATCACATCAGAATACAAATAACACCAAGCAAACAGAGAAAACAGGGAGAAGGCGAGAAAGCGAAATAGCTGCAAAATGGAAAATTAGAATATTGCCACTGATGTATATGCTGCAAGTCACAACTTGGATGGAATAGTTAGCATTAGCGCAGTGACGGAAACGTGATCAATTCATTGGAAATAAATCAAGTCTTAATTAATTGCTTAGGAAGACAAAGGGAAGAAGAGGACGCGATGCGCATTTATATTATTTCAAATTCAAACTTGTCTGGATTGTGAAAGATGCGATATGGAAGCACTATTCTACACAAAATGTCAGATTCCCAAGAAATAATAAAATGCTAAGGATTTTAAGAAATTATTTCACATATTATAAACATATTTTTACTTTTAGTCAATGCAGGATGAAAAGTGTCGATTATATTTATCAGATGTTGAAAAACAAAGCATTCCATTAGCGAATTCCTCAAGGGAAATGGAAAGTTACTTATATAGGAATAAAATTAAGTTATTATAGTGAATATCTAACTTCCTTTGATGTTTACTTTCTGAAGATTCCTCGAAACCTAAGCTAACTCTGTTGTGGTGAAAAGCAAATATTATGCAGAGGAGTAAATACAAGTATAATACTCTGTGATCTATAATTTCGACATGATGCAGAAAGATGGGTATAGTAGAAGTACCTATCTTGTAACAACGAAAGCTTTCACCAGACTCAGCTAAGCTGAAAACTACTGTTACTATAAATACGAATATTCTGCTCGTGGTTATAGGGAGCACACATTATGATAGCATCGAGTACCCAAATCTCACTATCATTGGAACTATATCTATGGAATTTATCTTCGTCAGTTGATTATTGATAGTCTATTTAGGACATTAAACATGATAGTCATCCTTCAGATGATTCAGGATGGAAATAGCTTGGCTTCACTTTGCTAACCAAGTGTAGTAGTATTAACTGAGTAAGATGCGTCTTGCTTTATGTTTCATTTTCACTTAACTATTTGTACTCTTGATCTTCTTGTCCACAACCCATTTCCTTCGCTTTGATTCCCTCCGTTCCCTAAGGCCTCTACTCCCATAGAGAATAGAGGAACAAGGGGTGTATTCACAAGGCGAGGATCCAAAATCAGTTTACTTGCCTTGATTAAGTTTATAAACTGCACACAGAAATTTCGTGGGCAATACAGCATCCATTCCCAAAGTATTGGTTTAAACTTTGCAACTTCGACTTTGCAGAACGTACTATAAATGCTATGAGGCAAAAGCTAAAGTTGATGTTAGCTGCAAAATATTTGCCATGTAGTTTACAAGGCAAAGATTTCGCCATCTTTAATTTATTAAAGTAGCGTTGCACAAAAGTATGTGCGATCGAGTTTAATTAAGCATATTATGAAGAGTGAAGGATGAGGACGTTTTTACTTGTTAACTTTAGTTTAACTTTGAAGGAAGCAGAAACACCTTATTCCGGAGGTCTATATGTTTGGAAATTGGCTTTTCATTGAGATTCTGAAAAGTAACGAGGTTATTTGGAGTGAATTAGTCTAGCAGTTTGCAAACAGTTTGTACGAAAGGTAAATTAAGTGAAATTGAGAAACTTTATAATTGTGTCATCCAATTGCTTCGTAAGAGTTGCAGAGGAGAGCCAATTTGAAAAGTTTTTTAAAAGTTTGGCGAAAATGAGAGATTTCTACATACCAATGTAACATGACACACCACAGGACAAAGCTATTGCGATTCAACAACCAGTTTAAGCACACAAAGAACAAATTCTTTTTACATTTCCTATTCTACACTCTCGGAGTATGTTTACAAATTTTTGATGTGAAAGGATTAGGATCAATAATGAATGCCAGCGTAGGCACCATCCAACTCCCTTAGGTTTCAGTCCGTTGACATGACTTAACTTCTTACATTATTAAGGACATACATGCACATTAGCATCTTTACGGAAAACCATATGGGTTGAAGCTTAAGTTAAACGGAACTTTTCCAAGAAATTAAATATTCACAAGAAAATAATACTACTAAATAGTTCTTCATCCCGGGAAGCAGAATGGAATAGGAAAAAGCGAGAACTAGGAGAGGAAGAAAAATCATTCAAGCCCAAGTTGAAAGAAAAACTGGAAAGAATACTATTATGTAGTTCAGTTGGATACGGTACAGAGAATCAGAACTATGGAATGTATGTAGCATGTATAGTAAATACTTGAGGAGATGAGTTCAGCTTCCCTTCGGAGATCTTTAGTGCTGCTCTGCGTCTATTACATTACCAACTTAGGTCCTAATATGCATGGAAAAGAAAAGAAACTTGAAAAAGTACACAAAATACAGATGCGAAAGCATTAAAAGTTACAAGTCATGTTCCTCACAGAATGCATATAATGTGTGCCTACACCAAATCTTCAGAGTATCCTAGTGGACTGACTAGTAGTGAGTTGGCCTGCATGATATAAACTCTTTTTTGTAACCTCAGTAGGAGTAAGTTTATTACATTCATACAATAATTGCAGAGAGCTAAAGAAATCCGAAATCCGACTCTTTTCAAAACATGTTGGCATTCTTCGAGAAAATGACTTGGAATGCAAAATGAATAAGGTCACCCATAATCACCTATATTACATAGGTACTTAAGTTTACTGTTTACTACTAGATTACGTACTACTGCGTCACTTTTGCATGAATTGGAGACTAGTGTCTAGGATAATATTCCATTCTAGCAAAATAAATCCAACCCAAGACAGAAAATCGGAAAGTCGAACATGAGGAAATGTATAACACTACGAACAGAGATGAAGGAAAGAGTCCTGATTGTTAGTCAGAATCAGTGCAAGGAATGGAAGAAAAAGAAAGCAGGCGAAGCAAAGATTGAGAGTAAGAAAAGGTCTATGAAGTACTTGAGTTGACAGGAAATCTAGCATCTAAACTAAAGTCTCGAGAATGCTTGTCGAGATGAATAATTACTCCCTGGGTATAAAATCAATTCAAGTCACCATTCTCCAGTTTGTATGTCACTGTAGCTGAGATAGTAGAAGTGAAGCATACTTACAGACTTCGGCACAACTTTCAAAGCGGATACTCTGGCGTTTTTTACTCCAGTTTAACTTCAATTCGTCTACTTCGCATCACTTAAAAATAAAAAAAACTGTTTACCAACCTACGAGACACTTTTTCAGAGCTCTAGTGGATAGGTGCTTACGACAGACGATGAAGATGTAAACACATTAAATGAGAATAAAAACATCTTGATTTTCCTCCCATTTTCCGTAGAACTAACTGTATATGCACGACAAAGGAGAAAGTAAAAAATCATAATTGGTTTTTTGCAACTTTTCAACTAATAACCAACTTTACGAAAGATTAGGTATGAAATGCATGCAGGTATGTGTATAGCAGGTAGATGAAAAAAATATTTGGAGATATAATGAATGAACCATAAATTAATTCTTGTAGTCAAAAATATTGAAATCAATTTACGCGGATGAATGTGAATATAAAAAGACCTAAAATAAATATATTCTCCTTTCAAATTTTTAGATAATCACAATAATCAGATTTACCATCAGATACTTGATTAGCTACCTTATTTTTTTATTTCTACGTCGTCCATGCGCATAGACCTTGGCATAGACTAAACATTGCGCTTCGCCGCGCTGTCCTGTGTGTGCTTGATGCTTACTTAGACTTAGATGCTTATTACAAGTTTACAAGATGAATAAAAATATTTGTACTTACAAGATGCCCCCTCCCCCCCATACACGACACGACGACGACGACACCATATTCAGCACAAAATTCAAGTTCAATACCTCTCATAATCATAATACTCCAGAACAGAACATTCTTTGTTCTCTCCGCTACCGCATATCTAGCCTAGCCTAGCCATAGATCGTTCGTGCCTACCTGTGACCTGTGCATATCTTCAAAAGGTGAACAACAAAACGGACCGAGGATTTCAAACATAAAAAAACTTTCGTTATCAGAAAGATTTGTAAGAACACAGTGGCAACTGACAATAATAGAGCAGATAGTCGATGACCCATTCGAGAGGTAATATTTAAAAAGTTTCTTTACGTTTTTTAAAACTTCATTGATTGTATCCCCAGACAGAAAGCTTAACAATCAACAATTGGATGTAAGATTTTCCGTCGATTTGATTAAGGATTTCTTGTCTTACTTATTTCTGTCACCTGTCATTATGGATTGTGAATATTTGTATGTATTTATTTATGAATATTGGTTATTTAATAACATTAATTGATGTAAAATCACTGGGCTGGGTGGGTTAACCACCAGTATTTAAAAAAACCCTTTTTTGATTTCAGAATGCCCAAACTGAAGGGAAAATTGAAAGAGAATCAAAATGTGAGAGTGAATTCCGCTAAAAATGGAAGTTTGTATTTGTCCATTTTTGGACAAAGCCGAATTTCCAAATATAACAAAAAATGCCTAAAGGACAGGCTGCGGCGACGTCACCCCACACGTGTTTCTAAACGACTGAAGAAAATAGACAGCGGACAAGGTCTACCAAAACGAGGCAGGAAACCTAACATGAAAAATTCCACGGACAAGGGTCAAGCTCTTTATTGTGATTGTGGCCAGGTACGTTCATAGTAAAGCTAGTGATCCATTTTCAAAAGAATACTATTTTCTTTTAAATATTTCCAAAATTGGTGGGAAGGAAAATTACTTAGGCATAATTATACCGTCTCCTAACCCAAACCTATTTAGATTTCATATTTCATTGTTGATTCCATTGTTGTTCAAAACTCAATAGCGCAAAATGTTAACCTTTTGATATTTTAGATTCGGTATGAAGAAATGGTTAATTGTGACAACGACATTTGTCCTCAGGAATGGTTTCATTTCTCATGCGTAGGGCTGAAGAAGTGTCCACCAAAGAAATGGTATTGTCGGAGATGCCGTGACGTCGCTTCCAATAGGGTTAAACCCAGAGATATTTTAAAGCAGCAGCTACTTATGTTCAACCTCTCATTGGAAATGGGTAAGATGAGTTAAATTGTAAGAGTCGAGAAAGTTTTGCGTATGTTAAAATTATAATCGATTGCTCTCATAAAGAAAAGTATTAATTGTTGTGTAAAGAAGATAATAAATAACTAATGCTGGCTTAAATCTAACTCCTAAATCTAGTTAACCTGTAATCATGGTAAGTTAATTTTAATTTTACTCAAATGTACACGTTGGAGGTACCTGCGTCGTCGGCAAGTACTATTTTTAATATATAAAGGTATTTTAAGAAGACAATGATTACATAATACTTAACTATTATTATTGTAACAAAGTTTGGCTATAAATGTGCGTTTTAGGCCAAGAGGTATTTACAAATTCGTATGTAGGCAATCATATCACTATACTATAAAATTAAATATTTGGGTACATATCTGCCTACTTATGGCAGTTTAATATTCTCACATCCCGTGAATACATATTTGAAGTATTGTATTGTTTGCTCGCTTGGTTTAGAGTTTAGAATATGAATAATAGACGACAGGAATGACAGGAAACATTTACTTATTCAAATACCCCGAAATGTTTCTTATGTGTATTTTTGAGTATTTGCATAATAAATATTCTTTGTTCGTCCCTCATCTCATGTGAGAGTTGAATTCTAGTCTTAACTTAAGTACTAACATAAAGAAGAGGATTTTTTGCTTTCCAAGTAAGATTTTCTCTTGTGTATGTATATATGCCGTAAGTACAGTAAGCAGTAGTCAGCAGTGTAGTAGAAGGACTTTGCTAAAGCCTGTAAAGACAACGTATAATAGAAGATGATATTATAGCTCCCCAAAACAGACCAGCTGCAGAAAAATATGAGCAAACCGAAAGAAACCGCACGGAAACCACAGACAGAGCAGAACAAGATTTTGTCCTAGTAAATAGTGAAGTAGAGGATGTGTGGAAGAGAAGAAGAAAACTTATCTGGAGACTTTTGCTGAGCATCCTTGTAGTTTAGTTCAGTTTAGTTTGTGGGTAGATAAGAAAACAGATAAGGCTAAGTAAGTATGTGCCTACTGGGTGCGCGGGATGAGAAGTGAAGAAATCTCATGCATCTGTACACAGTAGACATCACACAACACGAACAGATAGAAAATAGTAAACTAAGGTAGAAAGGAAGTACTTATACAACGCGGAGTGGAAGAGAGAGCATGTATTTTTATGTATATACACACCTACTTAAGGCTTTGTGTCATCTTAAGATTGATTACAGCAAAGTGGTGCAATGTACAGCCATGTAGTAGAGCACACAGCTCGTCTGTCTCTATCTAGCATATTTAGAACTCCTTCCTCTGCTCCAACTCAATCTTCCCGTGTGCTTCTTTTAATAATATCTCATCCATCTCAAAAACTACTAATACCCACCGCGAAGTAAATAAATATACATAAACTTACATACTTTCATTATATACTCAGATTTCCTTCATTTCCCACAATATTATGCATACCTTTACGAAAGTTTAAAAAAATCGGGTATTACTTAAACACTATTCTACTAACTACTTTGAATTTTCAGTTTACAAAGCCATAAATATATTTTGTCATTGAAAGATATTAAACCGTAATTAAATTGGTAGATATAAATCCGTCTAGATTGGATTGTCTGTATCGTTTATTTTTTTTAAAAAATTAGTAAATGTATTTTGTAATATAATATACTATAGTTTAGTTTAGTTTGGCTTTATTCAAGTGTCATGTTCATCCAATCAATACAATATCAAAATCAGTAGGCAACAGGACAGGTCACTGATATGTCATTATTACCAATATACTCATCTGCAGGCACATAATATGTATAAAACATCGTACATCTTTATTTCTTGATTATCTTGACATACGGTTCGGTATATTAAATAACATTTATGAATGACAATGACAGTATAGAAAGAGCAGGCAAGTTCATGTGTGGATAACAATGATAACAATAGGGATTTTATGCATGGACATAATACAGATGTTAGATGCAAAAGCCCTTATCTGTTAATCGTAGCATTAATTATGGCGTTTGCTATTAGCCATTATTCATAATAATGCGATAACGTCTTGATTAACATCTTTAGAGAAGGGGGATGTGGTAGTAGCACTGGCTTTTATTCAAATGTTTATTCTCGAAACCAGAAAGAGACAATCATCTCTTTAACATTACCACAAAAGACGTTTCTGGTTTACAGTCTTTATCCCTTATTCCCACACTCACTCATCTTCAACCAGCTCAACTTGCATTAATTGCAGAGTTGTAAATCTGGGATTTTTCCCGTTTTCCCCTCCTCGCATAAAGAATCCACCATCAGATTATATGTGTTCAATGATTCAAAGAAAGGAGGGTAGGCTACAGTGGCTGTGACTCAGGAAAGTTGTAGTAGAAGCTGTTAAGAGTACAATGCGAATTCTAAAAACCGGTATTAGCCTATTTACCGAAGTAAAATGGTATATTAAAATTGTACCTATCTAGGTATTGTGTATAGGTATGGTCGTAGATTCAGAGTAATATTTTAAAGAATAATAGCTCTGCTTGGCACGCATAAACTTGTTCTGCAAATGCATAGACACATCTTTGTCAAACTTAATCCTTTGCATGGAGAAATGTATTAAGTAAAGTACCAGAGAAAATGACAAGGAGAAGAGCAAGGAAATCAAGCCAGTAGCCTTAAAACATCAGGAGCGATGATAAGAATAAGACGTTCAACGTACCTACCTCTCTTCTCTGTATTTACATGGTTAGATCACAAGAATGGGAAAGAGAAGAATAATAGAGAAGAATCCATTAGCATATGAATGGAGCATCAATCGTCACTAAGAAACACTCCAGTCCCACAATACAATCAAATGATCCATTCACTCAACTCGACTTTCTGGTCTCAGACACAAATACTCAAAATCTGTGGAGATGAAGCCGAATAACTTATACCCGTTAAAGTTCACACACAGAGTTAATGAGCTCCCATCCTCTCCTATCATTCATCCCAAATTTTACCTCCTTTATTTTCATTATCACTCATTTACATCTTTATCTCTGCAATTACATACACATCGCATCTCTTTGTCTGCCAATAATGATGTAGATAGACATTGCACACTGAATCTTTTGTTCCTTTACATCGGGAAAAAACCAATCATATTTCAAAACCTAAGTGCCTGCATAAACACACTGGCCTTAATTAGTTCATACAGAAATTCTCAGTCAAGTAATGTAAAAGATATTGTGCCGAAAGTATAGTACTTAAAATTACAACCCATAGGCATTTGCAATTTTGATGTCAAAAGAACAACAATGCAAATCACTCAGAGAATTCTCTCTGCTCCATTGAATTTTCCGATTCACATTAAGCTGATTACATTTTACAAAGTACCTACCACTGCTATAATGCTCTAACAAGAGATTCAGAGTAAAAAAGACATAAAACTCTGAGAACAATGAGAACGGAAACTGGGCATAGTTGGTGGGAAGTGTACCTGTGGTTCATGTTGCAAGATTAATAATCTTAGAGAAAGGGCTGCTGAAGGGAGTGTAAATATATGTGTAGGTTGTTAAGATAGAAAAAATAAATAGTCTTTCCATGTAAAACAGTGAGATGTAAATTTTAATGAAGTTTCAAGATACTATTATGAAGATGTATAATCTGCAGTTAGCAAAAGCAGTTAGTAAGTGAGAGGAAGACAGAAAAATAATTTAAAGGAGTAAGGTCAGGGAGAATGTAAGTTTGTAGTCATATCTGTGAAAATGGTTTAAGTTAAGGAAACCAGGTTTTGCGAAGACTTGACTTGACCCAAAAGGATAACAAAAGATTATGAGAAAAATTTCTTTGTGAAAAAGTTATATAATGAGTTGAGTATAAGGAGAGGGAGACATTCGGTGCGATAAACTATAACTGCGGTTTCCTCAGCTCGTTTAAGTAGTCTGACTTGGTTTTGATAAAACTGCATCAGTAGAAGTGGAGCTAGTTTGGAAAGAATAATAAAACGGAAGGTAGTGTAAGAGTGTGGTCTTACAGATAGAGGAGTACATAGTTGCATTATTATCTTGAATGGGCAATTTGGCAAACAATAAATCACTTTTAATTAGAGATTTGCACGTCAGAAGATAATGAGAGGAAAAGTGGGGGGACGGGATATACGGGTAGTACAAGTAGTTGTGGTGTAGGGCACTAAAGACATAAAGGAATATAGAGCAGTGTGCATATGTAGTGACACTGACACTATTCTTGAATATAAAGGAAGATTAGGACAGGATCGAATGTGAGCCAAGACGACTTTTCTCGAGTTGCAGGGAGTTGAGCTCGGCTAACTGACTACAATCAACGGAGACAAAGATGAGATGAGAAAGGGAAGATTAAGATATCGAATCCAACTCGGAGCTAAGCTGGAGAAGTAAACTCATAATAACAAACTAAACTACAGCATAAAGTCAACGGTTGGTAAATGGAAACCAAGTTCACTTAAACTTACACTTGAACCAAAAGATGCATCAGCATCGCTACATCTAATCTCCGTCTAACTCCTCCGACTACACCCGGGACATCATCCCAATCTCAACCAGAGGAAAACCAAACAATTTACAGATATTATAACGAAACGCATGGATAAGTATGTTTCCAGCAAACTTTTCACGCCTGGAATCCCATCCTTCCCTTTGGCTTTATGCTTCGCTTGACATTTGATTGGTTGCGTTTCGGTGGAACGTTAGTCGAGCCTTGTCGCTCTCCACGTCTCCGCCAAGTGTCATCTCATTGTAAGCGATACACACCAACAATACGTAACAAGTAACTAAACTATACACAATTGCAGCATTACACGAATCTATCCATATTCCGTCTTTCTCCATCATATGCAGATTAGTCAGCTCTGCTATAGTGCCACGAAGTAGACTTTTCTCGCGAATTTCTTTCCATCATCTGTCTTGACGGTTAGTCTTTACACTCCGAGACACTATCTAAAGCTGTCTCCTCGTCGGAGCAGCCGTGCACAGCTCAACTATAATTTAATACGAATACAGTGCAGATATATAAGATAGCCTTTGAAGCATCCATTTATGTTATAATAACTATTACAAATACTTTATTATTATAGCTAAAGATAAGATTCTTATTTGCTCACTATACTTGTCCTATGACGCAACGATTAGCATTATACGCATTTCATATAGCATAGTTCTCTTTCTATACGCTAATAGCAAGAAAAGATGTAACTGTTGTGCTTTGCTTTTCCTTCTCTTGCCTGACAATCTCCTGTCACATTACACTTAAGTACAACACGAAACAAGTTAAACACGTCCTATTTGCATTCAATTATCGTCTCTTCAAAAACAGCTCACTAAATAAAACTAATTCTGTCACCCATAAACTCCACAATGTCACAAATACCATTAGATATTCACAAAATTACTCTCTAGAGCTTCTATTGTGTTAAGCGATACAATAAGTTCACATTAAAGTAGCTACTATTTGTGCGTGGTGCTTGATTTACATAAATATTATGTAAATATACCTAGTATATTATGAACATCAATGACCCGAATCTTCCTCTGACAATTCTGCTTTACAAAAGGATCAACTTTTCTTCCGTTGCTTTACGTTCTGGGAACTTAACTTCGTAAATGTTTACGTATTTAAAACTCGGTTAGCATGAAAATAGCGGAAATGAGAAAAACTTTCATTAACCTACAATACGATAAGCTATTCAAATAACAATCGTACTTTCTATTGCCCCGTAAAATGCTTGAAAGTGGAATTAACATAAGATATTAGTGTTTGAAAGGCGGAAATTTAAGTCATGAATGGCGAAGCATAGAAATGGTTGCAAAACGATGATTTTCTAATGAGTTTGCAAAATAGTGAAGAGAAAGCAGAAAGTTGTAGGAAAGCAGAAAGAGAAAGTGGAGGAAAGCGAGTCTGAGTCTGAAAAGCCGCTTGGAGAAATTCGGGGAAGGCAACGCCATCTTTCCCCGAGGATTGGAAAGATTCGTTCCCTGGTGTGGAGAAAGTTGCGTGGGAACGGAGAGTGGGAAGTGAATGTTGCGTTTGGCGATAAATTGGCTAAACTTTTGTTTTCTAAAGGTGAGAACTGAGTTTTGGTGATTGACACGACATGGTGAGCTTAAGAGACAAATATGTCTCGCTCGTCTGTGTAATTTAGTTTACTTACTTGCTTGTTTGCTTTAGTTGACTGGTGAAGTTTACATTTCGTCTTTAAGTTTTCTTCGTTTCGCTATTCTATTCATAAGTACATACAACATGTCTACATAACTTATTCTTTTACAGAAAGAAAGTAAACTGAAAAGTTTTCCATATGGAGGAAAAGTCGACAGTGAAATGCATAGTGTAGAATTGAGTGTCAAGAAGTAAATAGTAGGTATTTTAGGGTTGAAGAAAAGGAGATGCTTTCGTGCTGAGAATATATTGGATTAAGTAGCAAGGTAAAAGAAATAGAAATGGAAGGACTTTTACGAGAACCACGGTCACGATAGTCATTCACTTCTTTTCTAGTCCCACAAGACAAACACAATAGAAAAACTCAAAAGACTTGACTAACTATATAAGTACCAACTCCAAGATATCCTTTGTTCATCCGAATCCCGAATTTTACAACGGAACAGATACTTCACTTTCCACTAAACTCAACTAAAATAGCTGACTTGTTTGGATAGACCACACCAAACGGAGTAGGCACCAAGTAAACTCGTATTTTTTAACCAAACAATCCCCCAAAACAAACCGGTCTTCCAAAAAGTTATTTATTACTCTAAATACGAATTATTACAACATTCCAATTGCATGAACACAAAACTAATTTTTCAGGAAAGAACTGATTGCAACTTAGATTTAGTCATTAAATTAAATTGGCTTATAATCACCTGCATATGCTCGATAACTACTATTTTTTGTATCATTTCAAATTCATGTGTATGGCTAATAGAACACACAACATCAACGTTTGCAAATATTATTGCATTGTATGTAGAAGGGTATAGGTAGGGTTCAGGAGAAATTGAACACAGTTTATATTGACATTCCAAAGTTAATATCGATTCTATAATACTCAGTTCACCTATGATTACCAGTCAGAATTTACAGGTATCAAGGTATGATAAATATTGTGTCTGTTATTGTTATTAGAGAACAGAGTGTCATTTTCGGATTTTTCTGATACAACATAATACTCATATAATAAAGTTGCTGCGAATTGATTTGGTTATGAGGTCTTAGTTGTTTGTAAGTACGATTTTGCAAAACGAATTTGCTTGGAGGTGCAGATTGGGGAGACGAAGCGTCGGCAAGCAGCGTCACCTTCACGGACCTTTACTTTGGTCTGGAGTCCCCAATAGCGGAGTAGACAAGACAGGACAGCTAAGACAAGTATATAAATACCAGCAGAGGATTGATCTATAACCTTGTCTTTTAGTTCCTTATCGGTAGCGGGAGTAGCCCAGCCGCGAGTCACTCAGGGCGGCCTGCCCTACAAACCCTTTGTCTTATTTTAACCTAACCGTAAGTTATAAGTTTCCAGCGTCCCTTTACTTACGTTCATTCTCATTCCTTGTTCCTCCACTAATACAGTTTTTCGACTCTGCTGGGCAGACTTGACTCCCTGACTCTCCTACCTAATAAATCCTTCAAATGCTAGCTTTTCTTACTGAGAAAGATTTATTAGCAGATGGAAAACCAGTGATTTCTTATCGACAATATTATTACAAAAGCTTTACACTAGGTGATGAATCAAATCATTCGTAGACACAACTCACTGACCGATATTCTTAAGGTTACTTCTTTCAAATGCGCTTTTCCACACCCACACATTTTAACCCGCTCAAAGTACATATCGGCAGCAGACTTATTTGTTGTAGTGTTCTCACATTCTAAGTATAAATTATTGCCAATTGTACAAAGTCATGTTTCCGAAATTGAAATCATTGGAAAATCATACCAGACTGCTGATAAATATTTTCTTGGAAAAAATGCATTTTGAATTGAAAATAAGCTCTAGGTGGATGGTTTAAAGGATGATCATCAGCAGTTTAACTGAAAATGCTACGAAAATTATTAAACATAAAATATTGTAGAATGAGGGAGTTAATCGCGTGTGCATGGCACAATAGAGTAAAGAACAGGAAGGACAATATATTGGACAGGAGATCAAAAGAGTACGTAAGTAATAAGTTTGAGTTTATGAAGCTGGTAAGTATGTGAGTAATAAGTCGAGAAAAAGTATTTTGGGTGTGGAGGCAGTAGAGTATGATCAATGGGATCTGTTGTCATCAAAATAGACTGGAAGAGTGAGCGAGTAGAGGTAAGCCTCGGCAGCCCATATTCTCTGACAGATAAGAAACCACTAAACCATTGCGTCCGTGTTACCCGTTTCGGTGTTTGTGCCCATTTTGCGTGGGAAGTGGTTATCTAGTGCTGAACTGTTGGCAGTTTAATACTTTGTTGGTTAATACCTTGAGGACAGAGAGGGCTATAGGGCATGGATGCCAAAGCTGGGAAGGCTGAAGAAAGAGTGGGTAAGTAGGAGGCGGGTCGGTAAGTAACTCATATTATTATTATCCGTCAGGTTGTCTTTCTCTTTTATTTCCCTTCTTTCCCTCTTCATTAAGATGTAGTGAAGGGAAAAGTTCGCCGTGAGTCTGAATAAGAGCTAAACTAGCGAACTAGGACACGTAAGAGTCTCGCAGTACAGAGAACATAAATTCATTATGGCTCAATGCACCAAACACCCACAGACATAATATAAGCCGCACATTTACTAATGCTGAAAGAAATATCGCCACGAAGACATTCTCTCATAATTCTAATTTTATGCTCTACTTCTGCCCTCTGCACTCTGTGACTCATCTGATGTGAAAAACAAGGGCTTACTTATTTTCAGATAACTAACACTAAGCCTATTTCCTTCCTCTCAATGCCCTATATTCCACCACTAATTCCTATAGATGTACAAAACAGAGGATTTGCAAAAAGTCAACTCGGGCAGGGGCTCTAAGTCCTAAGCTGAACAACGGGAGCGTAAAGACGCGAATCAAGGATCTGAAGAATCAAGATCCGTTTTCCATAGCGTTCCGAATTCTCTTCATTATTTACCCGAAGTGACTTCATTTATTATTTAGTAGAGATAGTACAACCTCCGTGCAATTCGCATAGAGAATGATGAACATCAGCTGATTACACGTATGGCTTTAGGTGCTAGACTTTCAGGGTGGTGAACCGAGCAATTCAATGCAATTTACTTCCAAAGGCCGACTCGAATCATCTTCGGAAAGAAAAGAAAGTTTTCTAGCGGGAGAAGAAATGAAATTACAGGCAATCGACTAGAAAACAGAATGTGTAACGTATGTACCGACACTTTAACATTAGTCTACCAAAAGTAGAGTAAGATGGGGCATTTGGTGGGTCCAGGAAGAGAGAAGGTAAATAACTATAAGTTCTTTAAGGAGGTATTGGATTGAAAAGGGAAAATCATGTGGAAAAGGGAAGGCATCGGGTCAGGACTCACGATGCATTTACTTTTCTCTTCAGTTTATTTTACTGGCTGATATAACTCGGGGATCTAAGTATAGACTACGACAGTTTCCGTTTCTAAGTATGTGCAGACGAAAAAAGTATTTTATCCTCCAAGTGACTGAGCGACTAGGCTAAATAGGTATATGCTCATATATATCTGCTACAAGTGCAAGATAGGTTGTGATGAAGCACCTTGAAACTGCAGGAGATTTAAGGAAGAAAAACTGAAACGGGCTCTTTTCTCTTTCGGATCTTCTTTTTCTATGTAGCCAACCGTGTTAACGCAGACATTCTACCCTGCTGAACTGTTTGCGAGTTGAACTCTGAACTGATCTTAACTGAACTGAGCTAAACGGAAGTTTTCACACAAAGTATACCCGAGAATACCAAAGTGCTTAGAATACTCATCTCATAGATTCGGAGGAGACAGATACTATTTATATACTACCCGCTATATATCCACGAGGTTAATGCCTACTGTTTCACAGAGCTCACCTTATTCTTTGGACCGGGTAACGTGCACTATGCACTGCATTGCTTTGCTGCACATTTTGCAACTTCCAACGTTAGCGAACCTAATTCAAGTGAAAAGATAAAATAAACTAAGAGGAAATCGTTGCCCTTAATGCACACGACGTGAGTTAGACCAGCAGTGCAATAAAAGGGCAAACAGGATGAAAAATATGAGACAACTTTACTTTACACTGCATATCTCAACTGTTCTCACTCCGTGTACATACGCCGTTTCTTCTCCCAACATCAAATGCCGAGTTTTGCACTTGAATAAGTGAACACTCTCCCCGACTCTGTCCTCCACTCTGTACATGCACCGAGTGGCTAAACAAAAACTTATGAGATGCTAGAAACACATCTTACATTTACATTTCACCTAAGACATACTACAGTCTAACCTTTCATAGTTTCTCTTTAGCAACTTGAGCAAGGACTCTTCAACCTCCAACCTTACCTTACCACCACAGCACTAAAGATAAAGCTAAACGACAGAGAACTGAACTCATACTTATGTGTTGATGTTGTGTACACTTCAAAATTTAAACGTTCTTAGGGTGCTGTGAAAAGATCACGAGATATTAACAAACTGGGAAGCTTCACCTCAAAATAGGCTGACAGATATCATCCACAAGGGACACATCGTAATGACGAAACTTAATAACAATCTAATCAACAGGGCAGACAACGTTATACACCAAGATACAGATGCAAAGACTGACAAAGAGTAGATAACCGTTTCCGAAATATGGTCTTCCTGATTATGAATGCTAGCTACCACCTTAATTTTCAAGATTGTGCTCATCAAATAAATAACAGCAGCATAAAAAGATTAAGATAACTTTTCCTTCCCAGAAACTGTAGCTTCTATTTACATTCCAATTCAGTTCGCAGATCTCAATGTCTATATCAACTACCATCATATATTTTACGAGATTTGTTTACGGAAAGTACGCACTAAGGTTTTTTACTTTTTATATCCATCTTGCAAATACGCAACTATACCAGTATCCGAGTATCCCTACTTCTTTATAGTCGGTTTTTACTGGGGAAGCTGTAAAAATAAAGTGGGAAGTCTTTACTTCCAGTTTGTCAAAGAAAACTTTTATTACTATATGAATAATCAAATGTGAGGAAAGAATCTTGCCAACGCTTGTACACTGATTCCCTTTTTTCCGTTTAAACTCTTCAGGAAAAAACCTTGAGTGTTATGTGCACATAAATTGCAAGCATAAACTGTAAACAGATGTAGTAAGTTACATATATCTAAATCACAACAAAATCTGAGAGTAATGCCTCATCATCTAAAAATGTGTTCGGGATAATGATAATATCTAAAATCCAGGCCCAAACTTCAAACTAATTAATTTGCTATCCATAAGGACATAGAGTTAGGTGCACAGAAAATGTGGTGATGATGATATCCAATCCAGACTGAAATCAATTTCACCATCCACACAAGGATGATAAATATTTTTAAATCGCAAATAATGTATCTACATATCAAATTCACAAATTATTCCTAGAATGACGAAATGGTTTATTGTAATAGGAACACAGTCCATAGATAAGTATTTCGAGTGTGTCCTTACGTAAACTTACTTTGTGATGTACAAAAGTGTCTTATGTAACACATTACAGCTAAAAGTCATATACAAATGTAGCATCTGATTACTTGGCGAAAATTAGAATTTTCAATTTATATTTATGGAAATGGGCCACGCTATGTACGTAAAATGCAAATGCAACCCTCAAGGATAAAAGTCTGTACACTGCAGCCATAAAAATATTCAACCACATTACCGCAATTTATTATTATTAATTACGAATTTGGAAGAAATGTTTTATTCATTAGCAATATGGATTTAAGCTTTGAATTTTACATGTTAGAATGTTACACGACCAAAGAAATCAGAGCAACCTAGTTAAAAAGTATCAATTAGTTTGATTTACAAGGGATATTTAGATGTAAGACATGACACGAGTGACGACAGATCTTTAGTAGTTGCTTTATTAACTCTACTTGAAAGGCAGAGGAGAGTGTGATGCAAAAGTTGGACAATAATTTAAGCCAGACTGACAACGCAAAGGCAAGTCTTCATACGACTGCTACAATATGTATAACATGCTTTAAATAGGAGAAATCGTGTCGTTTGAGTATCAACAAAGTCGGTTCATCAACAAAGCGATAGACAGACAGAAATACCAAGAAATATAGAGCAGTTGGAGTTGAGAAAGAAGTTGGTGTCCTTTTGCTGTGGTTGGATTGTGGGGATGGAAGTTGGGATGATAATATGTGGTCGTGGCTGTCTTGTGTCTTCTCGTGGCTGGGTTTTGCATGAAGCTAACGAAGGACTGAACTAGAACGACAGTTAAGTCACCAATGTACATAGCATTGCAGCAAAAGCTATGTTTACTATTTCTATGGAAAGCATGAAAGAATGTCCCCGGGAAAAAATGTCCCCAGTGAAAAAATGTCCCCGGGAAAGAATGTCCC
>JABASH010001930.1:0-22844 GCA_019776445.1 Tomocerus maximus | reverse complement strand
ATTTTAAGGCCCCGTACGTCCAGATTGGCCTAAAACTGGGTGAGTTATGACGACTTTATTGGTGTGGGAAAACACATGCAAAAGCGACCACTACCGACCCACCTTAAGAACATTCAAATTTTCTGTAACCTAGAACGCCTAGAAGTCGATAGGACCACTGAGTTCGTAAAAAAATGGACAAATTGGACAACCCCTGACTGGGGAAGGGGTTTAAAACGAAAAATCAATATAACTTTAATTATATTTGTCGTAGAATAGAAAGTCGTGAGAAAGCTCATTCCAAAGGTGACAGGTAGGGGAACACATCTATATCTAATGGTAGATATATCTCGTCCGTGTCAAAAGTCCCTACTTATTTTAACAATTCGTTAAAATCTGCTTTGCATAATATTCAATTTATTAACATTTATTGGTTTTAAACTTTCTCTGCAATTATATTTCCTTTCACAATGGTTTATTAAATATCCACTGAATAAATAATGTTCCCGTTACTCTTACCTAAGATTTTCATCTTAGTGTGATAGATGCGGATGCGACACAACCTCCACTGACGCAGTGACGCACCTTGGAGTCCAAGGTTTGGACGCACTTTTCCATCTGTCTCAACTATCGCAATTTTCCATCTGTCTCAACTATCGCAATTTTCCATCTGTCTCAACTATCGCACTTTTCCATCTGTCTCAACTATCGCACTTTTCCATTTGTCTCAACCTCAACTATCGCACTTTTCCATCTGTCCTGTCTCAATTCTCAACTAACGCATTTTTCCATGTGTCTCATCTCAACTATCGCACTTTTTCCACCTGTCACCTGTCACTGTCACACTTTTCTATTTCTGGAAAAGTATGAGACAATAAAATAATTGGTCATTGACTGTGTAATCCATCAGAATAGTACCGTGCTATATTCAAGTCAGCATTAGAAAATAAATCAGTTACATTTTTTCTAGTTTCTAGTAATGTAATGTAGTGTTTTTTATTTCTATTTATGTCCTTTCATTAAATAATATAAGGAATTCAACTACATCTACATCCCTGAGAAAATCACGTTGACAGAAATGACAATGACAGACTTGGGAAACCCAGCAACTCAAATCGTAAACAGCTACACATGACCACATCAGCTATTAGTTTTAGTTGAGGTACTTTACGTACCTACCGTACTTACATAAAATAGTTTGACATTGACATAAAGTTTAGGGTATAATGTCACAAGGTGAAGAGAATTTTTATGCTAATGTGGAAAAATAGGTACAAATAATTTATATGCACAATCCTAAGCTTTTCTTAGAAGGTTTTCATTCAATAAGACCATTATTTTTATAACACACCCTCCTATGAAGGTGTTGCGCTAATCTACGAACTAAGCCGTTTTCCAAGAACTACCCAAGGGTCGAAATGACCGTGGGCCTTGTCCTGTGCTTAGTCTAGAAAGAACAATATTGAGAATCGTGTATTTCATGCTATTAAATTGAGCGACAGTCGTTTTGAATGAATGGAAACTAGATTTATCTAAATGTAAATTAACTATAGACCTGTATATGTAATATATAAATGACAGACTAGGACTAGAACTATAAAGTACCTCATAGGTACTTTATAGTTCTAGTTCTAGACTAAACCGCATAATATAGGTAGTACCTATATTATGCGGTTTAGTAAATACCTAAATGATTTTTCAACGTCAACATTTCCAAACTGCGTCATCATACAAAATATTGGTCATATTATTATTAATAAATAGGGAGATATTGATTTTTATCGATAGATAACCAAATAATATAAGAAATACGTTCCCGCATTTATTGCTATTTTATTAACTACAATTACAGTCAACAACTAATACTATAAGCTTTATAAAATCTTTCGTAAATAAATAGGCAAATAATTAATGACTAAAATAAAAATAAAACTGCTGCATTTAAAATTTGCTACTTTAAAATTAAAAACTAACGAAGAAAATCATAAATTTCCTAAATCGCTGCACGCAACCTTGAGATTTCCGCAGTACTAACAACGCTTTTCAATGCTACATTTCCTTTAATAGTTCCAGAGACGGAAACAGTAAAGATTTCTCTAAAGCGACTTAGAATTTCCATATTGCTCCCACCAGATGAGTTAATACAATCTTCAACAATTTCAGCAGGTACGTATCCCTCCTTCACTTCATTGGGACGATTGACCAATATTCTTTCTGTAAGTCCGATAATTTCCATTTTGGCTGTGAACGGCATTTCAATATTATGAGCCCAGACATTGTGAATACTAGCTTCGATATCTGTGTAGGGTGGGATTTTGATTTCTGTTTTCAGTTTCACAGTTTTCTTGATTTCAGTTGACTTTTCTTGATTTGCTTCGATGCCACCTTGGAACTTAAATTCTGTAGTGCCAAAAGCTACAAGAAAATCTAAGGACACGGATGTTTTGTGCATCATGGCTAAAGACTCTTTGAATGAAATCGTAAATTGATCTTTAATTTCTATAGATTCTTCCAGGGTAGAAGTAATTTCCGCAGCGCTGTAATTGGGAAAACGTTTTATAGCTACCAGATGAGTGCTTTGATTTTTTTCGTCCTCCATGAGTTCTTCTAAGGAATGGAGAAACCTGAAATCAAAAACTCTAGATTCTAATTTAACTGTCGCTGGGTCGAAAGAAAACTTTGAATCGTCTTCCTCATCACTAGCCATTTGAATATAATAATTGAAATCGTTGTGCTTAGTCCAAGTCCAAGTCAAGAAATTTTCTCGTTTAGCCAAATTCTCTAATTTATAATAATAATCTTCATCTGTTCCTTGGGGAATCCACAAAGCGTCATTACGCCATTCCCCACCCGCCAACATTTTGGGTCTTGATTCGGGATCGTCTTTAACTGAAACGTGGTTACCGATTCCAACTTCCGCATTCACCCATATCAAATAACCGTAGGGTTTTCCACGATTGGTCAATGTGTAGCCAATACCAGATTCACTTAGCCCAAAAGTCCATTGGTTATCGAATTGATATTCCCTTCCAGGGACGTATTTAGGTAACTCACTCGGATTTAATTCCACTTGAATGTAGTTGCTTTTATTTGTCCAGGTAACCCAACCTTGGGGAAATGTTTTCATTCCCATTCGGTAATATATTCCGGTGTATAGGTTTGTTCCGTTTATTTTCTGAACTGGTACAAAATTGTTCTTACTTTTTATGCTTCTTGATGATACAATACTTGATCGCTTCCAAACTTTTCCATTGGATTCCGTCCTTCTCAGAGAATGTAAACTATCTGCTACCATCTCGTCTGTTTCCTCAACACTGCAACATTTAAACAAGCCAAACCAGTTTTAAAAACGACTCTCGAAATATTTTATACATTCTAACTGCAAAAAAGCAAATTTTTTAAACATACATGAAATGCAAAAGAAAAACAGAATACTACTATTATAGTATTGCAGTTACTTTATAATGATTTATTGGATTTATTAAACTCTAAATGTTGCAAATGAATATCTACTGAATATATTTTAGACATTAGTACAGATAGTAAATTAAAATACAGCATTTTCATGCACAAATTTGTCTTTTCTAACATTGAAATTGTAGTGAAAATTATATAAATTAAAAAAATATTTAAAAAATAGTTACCCCAATAATGCTACAAAATGTCCTTGTAATGTCAGAAGTGTGACTAAAGTAACCAAAAGCCTCTTCATTTTAGTTGTTTCTTCAACAGCCTCCAAATCAGAAGTAATAAATGGAAATGCAGTTGAGTTGAGCGTATAAATTCTAAACTTGGATGGTACCATTTAATAGCCATGCAGTTTCTCTGTGTATTCTAATTCTTACAAAATGCGGTCCAATTTCATTCAGTATTTGTAAGCTACGCATATAATTTATTTGAACAGTACCTGTGGCTAGATTTAAGGCAGCAGGGCTAAAGGCACAAGAATGTAGGTGTGGTCGTTTAGTGGCGTGAGGTTAGCGTAGTACTATGGTATTTAGACAACAAGTAGGTAAACGTAACTATTAATACTTTCTTTGGATCGGTGGGGTTAGTTAAGAAATAGAGGTCTGCTATAATCTCTAAGCCGTAGAGGTGTAGTATACTAATACTTCATGCCTCATTATAAGCATGATTCCTTTTTACTAAAATTGGAGACTCAATATAGATATATACTGTCTGTCCACCGCGTTAAGTATTTTATCGTTACCTTTCAGAGGAAGTTTTTTATATTTTCACATCACTATAAGAAAAATCAAAACGGAGTATTACTTATTCGCTTCTTAAACCCAACTATTGTCCATAATGGTAACAATAAATTTCATAATCTTAGAACCTTTATTTTACATGTTAGTAGGTGCATAGTGCCCAATCAGGTCTATCAATTTTCTATGTGATAAAGCTACAGCCGTAGCTACCATGACTCAGGTTGTCAAATCAACATAAATACTTTTTCAATCGAGGAAGATTTCTGTACTCGGATCTTTATGTAGGTACCCCTGTATGATATTACAATATTATGTACTTAAAGTACCTGGATTTTAGCTATTTTTGAAAGTCAAACGTCCCAACCAATCGGTATAATATATTTATACGATTATATTAGTGACGTGAAGAGCATTTTATATAAATCTGAGTCACTTTGGTAAACATTCGAATCTGGTAGATCGGTTCCCTAAAGAGGGGTAGTGCCAGAATGGACCAGTAAGTTTTCATTCAGAAGTGAATAAAAGTTGATTGCAACTGGTTTTCCCACTTTAAATATTCTGGAACATAAATTATACCCATTTCCATCATGAAATCCACAAAAAGCTGCGCTTGAAACCCTTCACAGGTCATACTAGTCGTCCCAGGAAATAATGCCCTATTCAAACCTTAAGGTCAGACGTCGGACGGCATTACACGCGGAATTTGGAATTAATTCCATAAATATAAATTGAGTTCAGTGGGTACAAAAAAATCAAATTTTATTTTTTAGAAAAGCAAAGATAACTTCTGAAGAACTCAATATTTGGAAAATTAAATTTTTATCAGAATTCAGAGTCCTGGAGGGCTACAAGGCGCCGTTTTTTGAAATCTGTCTACCATGACTTTTAAAGGTTAAAATTGAAACAAGTCTGAGCCTTTTGTTTGACCCACCAGGGCCCTATCTCATAAAAGCACTATGACAATAGACAAGCTGAAAAACACAAGTTTCTCAGTTAAGAAATTCAATAACTAGCAATCAAAGATAAAAATGGGAAATGTTCGACGGGTTAAATACTAAAGAGGATTCCAGCTTTCCAGCCATACTAACCTCAAGTCTGTTAGGCCCAGTAGTCTCGGAGGAGATACACTTTTGCTAAAAAAAAGTTGTGATTTCTGAGTATGTAATACGTGGCCATGGGCTTTTTTGTTAGTTTCATAGCAACATCCCCGTTTGGGGCATACGATTTATAAAGGCTTTAAAGCCTACATCATTCCCTTAAGACGCGCTTGGGATTCCAATGCAATGGAAAATTTCTGTACACTGTACAAACAAATGTATGTTTGTCCTGTTTTAAAAAACAGTTTTAGTTGAATGCCCAGTGTTAGGATTCAGTTTCATCACACTTTTGGTAATGAGTAATGATTGCTATCATATCCAATGCAATGGAAAATTTCTGTACACTTGTACCAATAAAGAGATATGATAGCAATCATTACCAAAAGTGTAATGAAACTGAATCCAAAGTGACAGTTTAAGTTCCATCAAGTTTTGCTGCACACGCACTGGGCATTCAACTAAAACTGTTATTCAAAACAGTAGATAGACAAACAGTATACTTTTGTTTCTGTACAGTGTACAGAAATTTTCCATTGCATTGGAATCCGGAACGCGTCTTAAGGTACAAAGTTTTGTAGTTTCCATTTTGTTCTAGTTTATCGTTTCGGGAGGTATTCTAACCTGTAGGTATTCTACCAGGAGGTAATCAGGCAGGGAGGTATTATACCTGGGGAGGTATTCTACCCGGGAGGTATTATACCTGGGGAGGTATTCTACCCGGGAGGTATTATTAGGGTGTAATCATGCCAACTACCACTTGGTCTGTACCCGTATATCATATAGAGTACCATTTACAAATAGATGGTCCTACATAAACAGATTTACGTATAGATTCCTAGCATAGGTATCTGCCAAAGATGATGTTTAAAGTAGAAGGAATTGGAGAGTGATCCAGATAGGAGTCAAAGTATGTACAAAGGAGCTGTAAGATACATCTGAGTAGGTAATCGAAAGCGTGATATTGTGAATAGAGAAATAAGCCTTGAAAAGCATTGTTTGTTTGGACTCTGTTTAGTCTACTTTAGGAGACTGCTTTCTTGCAGAAGAGAAAGCCAAGTTGTCTGTTTAGCGATTAGAAAAGACAGAGAACTTGTTTCATTCTCAGATTTTCTTGTAGTATTTTCTAGTATTCCCGGAAAAACTCGATTTGGGAGAAATGTTCGTCCTTTAAGTGCGTAGTAGTATATTATATGTACCTATCCTGGTACTTGTGCAGTGCATGTATGGGCTATTAGTAGTAGTATGATACTATTCTCGAGTAGCCAGCTACTTACCTATCGGAACATATAGAAATAATAGCGTATTTGTAAATGCATATACGGTTATATGGAGCGGAGAAGATTTGGACGATGCAGTGTGCTATTATTGGTATTTTAGTTGAGCTTTGAAATGATCGAAAGAAGAAAGTCAGTTGTGCTCCATCCATTTATATAACACACAACTCCTGGCAAGTATTCTATTAAAACAGTTAGCCATAGTTTTGTATTGCTATTGCATGGGCCAATCTGATCTTATTTCTTATCCTATCAATGGATGAGCATCGGCTATCCTTTACTGCCAAACATTACTTCACCAGTACTTGAGATTGAGACCGAGCGAACTTCTGCTCTTGCCCAGTATACGTCTATGTCAAACAACTCTATACACGTCCATATAGAGAATAACTGGATGTGAGTGTATTGGGTATAGAATAGTATTTACAGGACTGCAGAATTTAACAGTAGTCAGAACAGTTAGAAACAGACTTACATCTGAATCGTTTTATTTTATCCTATTATATTCTATGACAAGAGGACCTTTACAACTTTCACTGTTTCCTCTATTCTGGAATGATCCCCTATGTCTATATAGCACATCTATGTACATCTATATACTGCAGAAACATTCTAGTGCTATGACTATAATACTATGAAGGTACGTGTGGAGAGTAGGAGATACTCTTTATGTATACTATTTGCAGGCCAACAAAGAAACTCCCTAAATACATGTAGAAAGCGGAGTAAACATCTTCACTTGGAAACACTCGGATATTTTTGGCTTTACATTGACTGTACTTATTTAGTACATATTATCCAAGTCTAGTAGAAAGTATATACTTATAATATGTATGAGTATATTTTGCAGTAATTCGGAAATTCTTCCCCTATTTGATTGCTCTGCAATGAAATCGAAGTCATTGTTGTGAGTAGATCGAAGTACATAATATGTGTTTCGGTAACCATTACATTAGGATGCAATGGAACACTACAATGCAATAGATGTCATAGCTTCGCCTTATTATACGAATACATGGCTCATTGTCTGTGAATTGTGATCGAATTCACGATTCAATTGAATCCTACTGCCACTCTTTACTTTACTTTCCACTAACCATTCTCTTCATTCGCGCCATTTACAATGGAGAAAATAGTCGATTCATTGCCAAAACTTATGGTAGGTCCAAAGTTCTAACCAAATGCACTTTCCCTGCAAGACTTGCATTGCCCCAAAATCAAAGGTACCTAGCTAAGTATTTAAGTCACAAATGTTCCTGCAATTCCAAATCTGCAACCGCATATACCGGAATTGATTTCCTTCGTAGATGTTGCAATAAGTGCAAACCTAGAAACAAGTTCTTTGGCATATTGTTTATAGTATATCAGTCACTATACTTTCTGTATCAATCAATTCAATATTATATCATTTTTTCGCAATTACTAAAATTGCATAAGTGAATTGGCAAAAGGGGCATTGTACTCTTGTGGTCCAATTCAATGAAAGCTGTCTGTCAAGGGCATATAAAAGTGTTCAGGTTGCAACGGGCATTGGAGAGCCGAGAACCATCATGAGTAATGCAGAGCATAGACAGATAGTACTAAATATAGGAAAATGGGCAGTTTGAGCTTGACGGCTCTGTCAGGTCTTTCGGACACAGTAAAACCTCGAAGGATGGATGAATGAGACTGAGAATCTATTTAGCAGCATAAGCACTTCAGACAACTATAGTTGATAAGCACTCCGTGCCATAAGTCTGAGATGAGACGACTACAGATACTAATGGCAAGAGAATCATATGCATAAAGGCAGAAAAGTATTTTATTTAGCTATAACTTGAGTTGTAAGCAGTACTTGTTTAATATATCGTGTTTGCTATGTTAATATAGAGTGCGATATAGACTTGACACTAGAGAAGTAAAATAGAATCGAAGTTTGAGTATTTGTACGGCAATGTGCAGTTTCAGTTGAATATATGTGGTTTGGTTTGGCTTGGTGGTGGTATGGTTTAGTGTGGTATGTGGCAGTGTGTGGATGTGAATAGTATCACATTATGAGTGATAAAGTGATTTATGTTTCTCTACGTGAATACAGAAGGATAGATGCAAGTGAGCGCTCACACATATACATATTATATTTACTTCGTAGTAGTAATGGGACAGAAGACTATGAGTCGAAGAACATCTGAATAGAACTAGCACACGTTTCAAATGTGTTTATAGTATACTACATTACTTATTATTATACCATTAGTGATATAATAGATGAAATGCCCCAGGTTGACTGGAGAAAGCGGCGAAATGCCAAAAGGAAAGTTGGTCCTATAGTTCTGGTGTAAAATAGAAGTGGAGAGACCAGGAGGCCAAAGGAGGCAGATGGATAGATGAATTGAAGAAACACACAGCTCAACTTACACTGCATTTTACATGGAGTAGATGGATGGATGGAAATAAGTATGAAATATCCCCGTCTACACGTGCTAACACATAATATACACATATCTATCGTAAATTGTCTCTAGGGCTGCCTTTCCGCCGACACTGAACTGTTGGAAACGGCTGGTTGCTTGGCCAAACTCTGACAGACTCTTCTAGTTATTTACAATCTACTTCATGTCTGATGCTGTCTCTTTTTCACATTAGCTTATCATTCGATTAAACTCTGTTCTGCCTACTTTCATTATTTTAGATAACTTGCATATGCACGATAATGTATGGGAATGTCCTGTGCTAATTGAAGATATGATTGTTATGATACGTATTGCTTTCATTTGAAAGAATGTTGGAATGAGAATATAGTAATTGAATGCATTTTGCTAGATATCAAAGATCCGTTTTACACCACTTTCAATGATTATTCACTTGATAAAAATTCGGTGAAAACAGTAGAAGTGAAAGTTTTATTTTGTGAACCTAGTTTTCTATAGAATTGGCATAAGAGGTTTGGGTACTAGTTTATGATATCATGTAGTAGTAGTATAAGTAGTAGTATAAGTAGTATAGTAAGTTGTGTCTTGATGTATTTAAACATCCCGAAATAATCTATGAGTAAAATATTTTTCGGAAGCCAGTTGTGCCCTTCCTAAATATTAAGTTATTCTAATAAGTAGGGCAGAGCTACTTTTGATCTATTTGAGTAGCAATACCGGAAAATGAGAAGAATGCGTATAAGTTGACATACCAAGACACGCTTCAGTTTGCACGATGAAATAATCAGGGTAGTTGGTATGAAATCGGGAGAGAGCGTCCGACCCGGTCCAAAAGTCCATGTACCAATGAGTTCCTACGCCATCCACGTACTGAGACGCACTTCCGTCACCCAATATCTGTAAAGGCAAATCAACCAAAAAACTTGTGAGTCAGTGACATGGACTAGCAATGCGAAAGTCACAAAATGAAATAACTTCCCTTTACATTTTATATGTATGTATTTACATGTAACACCTACATGCCTACAACTCATACGTGCTTCTCAATCTTGCTACTTACTACAATACTTCAATCTCGTGAAAAAGAATTTTTCTTCGATTTATCTAGTCCAATGCAATATTTCATATTAACAATGTTTATAGCATATAAATGTGGAGAAACGATGTAATTCAATGCGTACATTACCTACAAAAGTAGGTTGTCCAATAACTTAGTAAGTGTAGACTTGTTAGGTACCCCAACGTAATATTTGTTCTTAAATGCTATATCTGTGTATATGCAGGATGAGTATGTCACTACTAAGTAGCACTACAGTGTTGGGGTCGGGTGAATATATATCTAGCATGAAAGTGACATAACAACTATGACCGTGACGATGGTTATTCTTGAAACGAAGTGAGCAGGAGATGAGATGATGCGATTCCATTACATTCCTTCCACTCAATTCAATTTCATCATTCATTTTACAAGAACTGATATGAATACTTAATCGTCCAGAATACATAAGAAAACATTGGTGGAGGAAGGGGGAAACTAGAATCCAGACTGCCTCAGGACCCAGGATAGAACAGTCGAAGAATGTTGATTCCTTCTCCCATTGTCTATTTCCATTTGGTATAACTAACAATAGGGACCTGCTATAGACAATGGTCTATAGTTCTCTTCACTTGAGCAGTTTAACTAACCAAATCGAAGATAACTAAGTTAAGTAATACTTTATGTTCCATTAGGTATAACTAACAATAGGGACCTGCTATAGACAATGGTCTATAGTTCTCTTCACTTGAGCAGTTTAACTAACCAAATCGAAGATAACTAAGTTAAGTAATACTTTATGCCCAAGTCGCTACTTTAAATCTACAACCGAGCTACACAATTTACAAATATCAGTACACATCACAATTGATAAAATCTCGCCTTCAATTTCGCTCCAGAAAAGCTAGGTCAATGCAATTCTATTCAATTTAACTTTGTAACACTGCCGTTACAATGTGCCCTATTTCTTGAATAAGTGGATCACGCATAAAATGTACCAATATAGCGCATTGTCTTACGGATCCTAAGATATTCTATTGAAACAGTTTTCAACTTTTCAAGGAAGTGTTAGCTAATGAAAATAAGAATGGGGTACATGATACAATTCTTTTTTGAAAATAATTTCATAATGGTTGAAAATAAGTAGGTTTCAAAAAAATAAATGTCACCTCTTTCGCCCACGTCGGAACGGCTCCCTTATTGTCGTCGAGAATGATGATACGAGGATCAATTTCTGGCCTTAACGAAGCGAGTGTTGGACCTAGATTGTTGGCAATCCATTGTCTCATATTCTTCGCTGACCATCCCATGGAATTAAATGGCCATCTTGGGATGAAGCCGTTGACAGGCTCGTTCCCTGTTGTCACTCCCCAAATGTCAATCCCGAGTTTTTTGTATTCCTGAAGGAATCTAGCCATTTGAGTAATAAACGTTAAGGTTAATGTGTATATGTGTTCCTTGTGCCAATGTCCAAACTCCACGTAGTTATAAACGTCTGTAGCATTATTGTCTGATCTAGTAGATCCTTTTGGCCTTTATACAAGGTTATGCCTGCAGCCACCGTAATCTCTTTGCGATTTAATTGAAGTGCTTTGCCTTGAATGTACTTACTTGACAAAATAGTCAGCCCAGAGTTGATAATATTCTTTTTTTAGAATCCCTCCTTTTATTCTGTTGCTGGACTTCATCCATCCAGGAGCACTCCAAGGAGATGCGACTAATTTAAGTTTCCCTTGGCTTAAAGACTGAGCCCATTGAATGTACGGTATCTACATAAATAGCAACGAAGGGAAAAGCACTAAACAAATTGATTTAAAATGTCAGGATTTTTATTTTTGAAAAGCCTTTTCTTTTTGTGGAGAAAGCATAGTCATAACACAACAAAGCCTGGCTTAGAGAATCCTAAGCTGGTACAAGCGTCATATAAATTACATGTACATTTAGAATGTGCTACGCAATGTTTATGTGTGAACGTGTACATATAGGTACGTAGAATTTAAGATTCGACACACAACAAGACGGGACATTGCAATTCGTACATGACATTAATGCTAAGTGAGGAAATATTTACTTTAAGTTTGTGATCTTCCGGTTGCAGAGCGAATCTAGTGAGGTTCCTATCAGAGCCTCCCAAAGAGTCGACATCATCGTCGTAGGTGTAAGGGCGAGTGGAAAAGTCAGTTCCACCGATTGGAACTCTGCCCATGCTATAGTCATTTCCATCTTGTCCAAAATATGACCTGGAAATAGGATTGGTCAGGATTGATACATTGCCTCTAGGTTGACATTTAATATCCAAGGAAATTGGACGCATCTCTCTCTCCCTCAAACTTTCATTTCATTTCTCTCGCTTTCTTTCTCTATAAATACATCACGAGTTTTTCTCTGATGCATACGTACAGTACATCTGCTCTGCAACTCCACTTTTTCCCCGATTCTTCAATACATACAGATAGGCACATACGACTGCGACACGACGACAGTTCCTTCATTTCTTTCTCCAGCCATACCAACAAAGAGCTGGCTCAGCCAACTCAAACCGACCTGCTCTTGTCTGGTCCATACTTACTTCTCTAGTTTCTACTTGTCGACTAGTCAGAATCAAAAACCTAACTAAAAAGCAACCCTTTCCCTTATTTTCTTTTATCTGTAAAAAGAGAAAAGTTGTTCACTGGAAAAACTCTCCATCTCAACTGAACTCTTGAGAAGAATTCATCTCCTCAAATATCCAAAGTCCTTCCTTTGCTTTCTCCTTTTATGGAATGTACTTTATTATGTCCTGTCCTGTCAGCTTCTATCTTTTCAAAACCAAAAACGAACACACTACAGACGACATATTACCACAAATACATTCTTTTACTAAAGACCATTCATGGAAGGCCGCTATCTATTTTCTTTGCAAAACATCTGCATATTCCAACTACATCTGATTTCATTCAAATTTTATAACTTCCCCTTAAAAATCTATATCAGTAGAGAATTGTTTGCACATTTGAGACTTTTCTCTTTCACTTAGAAAAGACTTCTTAGAAATATTTGAATATGGATCATATGAATACGATTAGATTAGATATTCTATTACTTTACGGTGAATCTTCCTCTTCGTGTGCAAGTCGATAACTGCCATTGAACTCAACATCTAATAAATTTGGATTTATATATAGATTTATTGATGTTCACAAGACTTCTACGAAGATGTATCAAATCTGTGTACATAAATAATGCTCGGGGATAGATAGATATACTAGCGCACTCGTAGGCCAATCTTTTTCTTTGAACACTAAGAATTCGTCGGAAATTAAGCATTTTGACTTTTAAAAATTGAAAATGGAAAGACCGGATATTTGACTTGCCTTATGAGATTCTCTTGAGTGTCCCTGCTCAATGATGCAATATTTAACCCAGCGGCATCAGTGAACGCTCCGCCGATACCAATCACTTTCTGGTATTGTACATCACGTTTAATTTCAAATTCGTTCACACGATCCGGACGAGGAAAGTCACCAACTAAATGACAGTAACTGATAATTAAAACAACAATTTTCGGAAATTCAATCATTTTAGCATATAGTTCTTAGCAATAACACTCTCATGTAAGGATTGTAAGCAAAGTAGACAAGAAAGAAAAGTAATAAACATTAGATTAAACATTTACAATTGTACAGCTCTGAAGAAAGTAGTAACAATACAGACTTTACTTTCTATTTCAGGGATAAGTAGAACATTAGGTACTAATTTGACGATACGTATTTAAGTAGAAAGTGACATGACATGACAAAATAAAGTCAATGGAACAAATTGTATTCGATCAACTTGGCTAATAATGTTGAAAGCTTTGTTTTGTTAAGTATTGTAGATTTCTGAGAAGTCGGACAAACATTTTAACAATATGGGAGAGTGAAAAGGGGAAAATAGGATAGGACAGGATCAAGACCAAAATGTACATAAAACATAACAAGAGAAAGTTTAGCAGGGAAAGGAAATAGAACAAGGTAGATATATGTATGTATGTTGCTTCTTTGCCAGTTTAGGTTCGCGTGCATTCCGGACACGGAATTGGACATCACATTCACATCAGACACAACGGAATGGACACAGAGTACAATAATAGATATAGGGGAGTCAGAGATAGCGAGGGGAAACGAGTTGGTCCGCAGTATAGACGGGTTTTGTACTACAACTGACTGAATGGTTATAGAATGGTATAAGAGCAGTGGATTGCATTGCAATGAAAGGGAGCACAAAAGAGTGCTCCAGTGCTAACAAAGTACAAAACTACAACAACACTTTCTCTGGGAGCTAAAGCCAATGCACTGCTCCCTCCTTCGGTTATTTAGTTACAGTAATAAATCAAGTTGAAGGGAATCACGTCTAGTTTTCACAAGTCTCTTGAAGCTCAACTCAACCTCAACTCACGATCAACCTAACTCAAAATGAAGTTTAATGGACTTCAGCATTCATTCAACCACAACAGTCTCACACAAGGCATCAATCCCCCATAAATACTCATTTACAGGTAAAAGCTTCACAATAAACCTTTCTCTGCTCGAATACATGCATTTCATTTACAATTGCCAGTTTTTATTTAGGTAATTGTTTACTACTACGAACACTATTTTTGGCAATCATCTCTGTAAGTACTAAGCACAAATTATTATGTTAGCAAAAGTATTGACTTGTGTAGAAAATTATAGAGAATACAGATAGATGAAGAAAGTACAGATACCTTGGCAGTAGTACATATGCAAAGAACGCCGCTAGAATTCTTACCATAATGGAAAAGGTTGAGTTCATTGGCAGAGGGAATAGAAGATGAAGTTACAGAATCCGTAAAATCCAGAGCTAAAGATCAAAGCAAAATTTTATAGTAAAATATGATTGAGCGAGGATATGTTTTTGACACGCACTCAATTATTCACAGTTTATCAAAGTGGACTGGGTAATTTTTGGTATTTAAACGCTAGTTTTACAAATAAATAGGTACTACAGTAGACCAACCGTAGGCTACCGACATGGAACTTTGTGTTGCAGACTACAGGGTGCAGCATAACAAGTATTTTAATGTAAGTATTTCAGTTTATGTCATCATTTATAATTTTTATAAAAATAAATTACAAATGTCTTGACATTTATAGCATGAACGTGGTAAAGGTTTGTATGGTTTTATAAATTCTATCTGTATATATTTTCACACCCACACTATGAGATTGCGCTTGTGAAGCCGATAATCCAACAACGTTCGCATTTATCCACGATTTTCTGGGTAGAATTTGGTCAATGATGTTACAAACAAATGGACAATTCTCATTTTGTGCCAATGTCTCGTTCCAATTTCTTCCTGTGTTGTGATAGAAGCATTCAGTAATCCGTTGTTTCAATTGTTGAATGTTTCGATGCTTTGTCTCATTGTCTCTTACACAGTACATTATTGTCCCCATACAACTAAGACACTGGACTACCAGCATTATAAAATGTATTCAGTAATCCGTTGTTTCAATTGTTGAATGTTTCGATGCTTTGTCTCATTGTCTCTTACACAGTACATTATTGTCCCCATACAACTAAGACACTGGACTACCAGCATTATACAGATAAAATGAAGATTATTTGCTTTTGTGACCATTGACAAAATTCTACCCCGAAAATCAAAAGCAAGAAGATATGTCAACCTATGCATTTGTTACGGTACAAAAAATATTGTCCTGATTATTATCTTCAAGCGGAGCTAAATAATAATTATACGAAGCCGGATTGTTCTACATACTTAAGTAAGTAAAAAGCACCATTTACGATTTCGGTTACGAAATTTTTTACTGGTATGCTAGGCCCGTCACGTTGATACGTTTAGGAAAAGCAAATCATGCGTCGTACACAACACTTTCTACTTCGTAGAAAAATAATAGGTTTTGAATATTTGAATGATGATAGACATCCCCTGCGATTAGAGAGAAAATCTTAATTCAAAGAGTTTTCGTCTATAGTGCTACAAGTTCAAACTATAATATAGAAAATACAACAAGACTACAGAAGACAAGGCGTCTGCTATTGAATTTTGGTAGCAAGATTGTGAAAATTGTAGCGAGAAAAGTAGGTAAATGTTTTTTGTTATTTTTCTTTTGATGGGCGATGGTTTGAGTAAATAGAAAGAAGGTGAAAAGCTTGTGAGTGAAAGTGGAGATATCTGACGTCAACAAAACTCACCCTAGGGGTTAAAGACAAAACATTGTGTAGGAGAATGGGTGAAACTTTAACGTTTAGGGTGCTCGTTCTACAAGAACTGTTGACTGTTTGCTGTAAATTACTTATAGTGGACTGATATTTATGAGCTGCTGACATTTGGCAGGGGACAAAGTAAGCAGGACGAGGACAGAACAAGATACAGATAGGAAAGAGGACGACGAAGAATCCGAGTGAAAACGGAAAACGGAAGATAAAAAATAAAACTTTGAAAAGACAAAGGAGCGCGAAGGCCAAATAAAGGGAGAGGATCCGTCCTTTGTTTAAAAGCTGATTGTGAGTAAGAGTTATCTTGTACACGTATGTTCTGTAGTATCTCCGTCAAAAAAGTCTTGTAGTGCTACATGCAAGATCACATTTGCTGGAGAAATCTTGTAGGAAAACCAAGGGAAAGCGTCGTAAAGTAATGCGTATCAGCTCAGATGTCTTATTGTCACTGCGTAAATATTTCAAGTCTTGCTAACCCGTCAAGTCACCCTCTTCCTTTACCTTCTGCTGAAAGCTCCTGGATCGAATGGATAGATTAGGCATATAGATTACGGAGTTATCGATAGCAAACAGATGGACTGGACATGAAATGGGGGAACAAAAGAAAAGAACAACAGGAGAATTCATGTATGAAATCTGTTCTGTAGGAAAACAAATGGTTATACAGGAAAATCTCCAAAATCCCCAAATACTTTTCAATCTTCTTATTGAAGGATGTCGGAAAACGGATATGTATTTATTGCGAAAACGGATTTTAAAACGAGATTTTCCCCCTCGCTGGTTAATTTTCGTTTAAAGATGCGAAGATCCTCCACATTTTAACAATAATTGGTAGGCAGTTAAGAACATTAAATATTTGGAAAGAGATAAGTGAAGCTGATGGGAACGGATAAGAAGTTTTCATCGCGCAAAGCCATAAACTGAATTTATAGGTAAGTAAATCGTAAAACGTACGTTTATCGAAAAATTCCATAAAAAATCTTGGGTTTCTATTTGGGAGTTGTCTTGTGGAACGATAGCGATCATCGAGCGTCTGACCATCAGCGTCTTGAGGGAAGTGGCCAACATCGGCTCCTCCGATCCTGTTGAAGTGTGCAGTGGATTTATGAAGACGTGAACCGGTTTTTGTGGAAGTGTAGATGTGGATCAGTCCTCGGTTGTACTGTTCATCAGCGGAGGAGAAAGGCGGAAACTGCGAGGGAATTTGGATTTTCGTCGAGTCACAGTACGTAGAGTTACACACGCAGACGATACTCCCTTTCCCGAAATTCCGTGGTATGCAGGCCCGATCTGGCTCCTGGTCTCCGAGTCCTTCTTGGGGATTTAGTGCTCCCGTAACTGTCGTATAATCAAAATCTCAATTCTCTCAGCATTCTCAATCGATTTCCAAACACATCGAGACACTTTCCGCTAACTACTTACTTCTCCAGCCACCGACCTTACTTTACTCACTTTGTCTTTACTTTACTATTCTTTGTCCACGATATTTACTCTCCGAGCTCGCACTAGGCCATTCCTTACTTACAGCCAATATTTCGTTTCTCTTGATCTACCAGCTCTCAAGGTAAGCTGCCCAGAATTGCACAGATACAGATAGACATGACAAGTCGAACAAAGCCAACTCGATCACTGCTAGTATCTCTAGTACCTAATACCCGGTTTCAAAGGTTATTATACATATTACATCCTTATCCTTATGTACACTGCTTTCGAAATATATATCCCTATGCTCTCCGTTATGTACGACGAACCTACTTACTTTGTCTTGGCCTACGTCACTCTTTTTCTGTCATATCGTCTTTCTCTTTCTTGCAAACAAAACATCTCCTTTCACTTATGTAAACTATCTGTGTGTGTACTAGAAACTTTATCTATGGTGAAATTTTATCTCGTCTTCTGCATTCCTCTGATGTCCAACACTATTTGCCCCAGGATGTTCCTCTGCACTTACGTTTACCCAAACTCAGACGTCAAACTTTTGAGACTACTAAGCGATACACGATTCAAGGTCGTTATGCTATGCTTCAACTATGTCTATAAAACTTTGGATTTAAGAATAATTATTTCTAATTTCGTTTACCATACATTCGATATTCTTCAGTATGTAAATGCATACTGAGGATGTTTGCTAAAAGTATGTTTAATATTGAAGAACTGATTTTAAACAATTTTGATACAATGCAATTCTCTCCTGTAATGAACACAAGTTTTGAATTTTTGAATACCGTGTTTAATCCTAGTATTACAATTACCAATGGACTTTTGTGTGGAATTCTCTCCATTATTGCTTACTTTCAAACTTCTTGCTCCATGCAATAGCATTTTCTATTTGAAATGGGAATTCTTTACTCATGGAAGTGTATTCATGGCATTGTGATCTGAAGCTCATTATTTGCATCTTAATGCACTATCTTGATTAGGAATGATTTTATTGACCTTGGACTGTTTTATTTCGTTCTAACTTTGTAACGAATTTTAGCAGGTAATGAGATTTTATTGTGGTTTTGTGAGCGGAGAGTTTGCTAATTTGTTTCGACCTACTCTTATTGTACTGCAGATGCCATTGTCACGCTGACTATACCAATTAATTTCCAATTTTCATCGTAAGAAGTACAGAGGTAATATAACAATATATTACAGGCTATTGTACTGTAGTTATTATATACTACTTACTCTGACTACAATGATCATTTTTGAATAGTAAGTCGATCTTAATTAGACCTTAGACCGAATTGCTATAAATCGCAACTGAATTTTATAAAACTTGTCATACAAAATTTTGTAACAATATCTGTAATACATGTTCTACTCCGAGATAGGATACTTGAAGTTACTTACAATAATGCGTGATACGTATATGTAATACTTAAGTAGGTATATGTGCTGGAATAGAATGTGGTCGTCCACTCCCACGCCTACATCTCAAAGTTGGGAATGCATTAGGCATTAGGTAGGTAACTACCACTTAGATATATCCTATTATTTATTTTCAAATGCGTCACAAATACAATTAATCCGTCTCTTGTTCCCGTCTTAACTTGAAACAATTTTAAGGGAGAATCTATCTGTTGTTCATTGTTCCTACCTACTTACAGCTCTACTACAATGCAGGACCACACCACAGAAAGAAGCATCTTCTTCCTTACAAAGAAATGGGAATTGGCAAAGTTAATGGTATTTAATGGGAGTTTGTCGCAGTTTCACTTTGAAAAGTTCAGCCAATGTTTTAAACCTTTATAAAGCTCAAAAACGTGACTTAAATTCAAACTGAGTAAATAAACACTTTCTAACACCTTCCTAACCTATATAGAAACATCCCACCAGGCACAATTCCTTATAGTGCTTATTAAGAATTGCAAAATCTATGAACCTTCCTGGGGAAGCAATTCTAAGTATACTTACCTAGGCATCCAAGGTGCTTTGTAGGCATCTATATACCTATTTGAACAATAAGTTCGGCTTTAATGTTAGATTACTTTGCTGTATCTCCTGATGGTGAGACAATAGTACTGCTAATAAGAAGACAATGTCTCAGAAACTTTCAGTTCGTGGATACTATTAATTTCACAATAAACACAAGTTAGCAATACTACAATCAGCACCCGGCGATTGGCGCGAGGTACCTATACTAACTTGCTATTTATTTCGTGGTCTATACCTACTTAAATCTATATAGGTCTCACGACTGGAATCTAGCACTTTTTTCCATTTAGAAAGGCTACATAAAAGCTTGGCAAATGAAATTAAAAGCTTACCGCAATTTATTAAGCCGAATAGAAGACCTAATGTTTGTATCCTATTATTGATTTTAAACATTTTAACACACACACTCGTAGAACTTTTTACTTTGCGTTTTTCCTAGCTTCCGTTAATTTCGCTCGTTGATACTGCCAGTAGAATGACACTTGCTTGTAGATACACATAAAAACTAACACTCAAATATCAGACTCAAACTAACAAATTCAAAAACAATAACAATTACCACCCACAATTTGCACTACTCACAAATAACGGTTAATTGCACTGACTGGATGATATTTCCAAAGATCCTTTTGCGCATTTTGAATATCCTTGCACCTTGCACACTGCTAATAAAGATGATAATGTTAAGCAACTCACCGGCACTTGTGCGTCTTGGTAGCCTTCTTCATTTCAAATGCAAACGCTTGAGTGCCAGGTATGTGAATGTAATTGACTTGGCTACATTTCAGGCATTGGATATTCTAAAGGACTTTAATTATGCATTGTCTGATATCCAATACAAAGAGTCTAATGGTCAACATTAAGCTATAATGGCATTAACAGGTTGGTGTAAACGATCCTACAGTTATATAACAATAATATTCGTGAATAGTAATAAGCCATTTTATGCTCGCACTGCTTAGGCACAGACACTCTTATATAACTTACATTTGTTATGTATAGTATGAATGAGACATGACAAGATCTTTTAGTAGAACGTACAGAGATAGATTCAATCTTAACATCAGCAAGCATCTTTCGCCCATGCAAAAGCATATGTACGCAGATAGTAGCATTAATAATGTAAGCATTTAGGTATAGATGTGTCTTTAGTCAATGACTTCCATGGCAGTGAGGTAGCTGAATAATGTACCAGTCTTTGTATGCATTCTATCTAAATAGCAAATAAGAAAATACAGTTACCTATCTATTTACGAATATAGCTAACAACTCTGTTGGGTTAAAAACAGGAATGCCATTATGTGATAAGCCGTTATTCCATTAGCATAGATTATTTTCATCATGGCATTCCCTTTTTGCTCCATAAAAACCAAATGTTAAAGAAAATATCACGAAAATCTTTACGATAAGCCAAATACAATTTTTGTTTTAGGCACATACATCGTATTGTGTACACATTATCTTCAGGTGATTATATAACTGAATATATTTTCCGATTCAAATGGTCAAACTTGACCCTTATTTCAAACTCGAGTGCTTTCGTGTGACTTTTTGGTAAGGCTTCTTGGTTAGCGTCTCTAAAGGACATCACACATGGCTATGACACATTTATTAGAGTTTAGATAGAAGACTAATAATTGTGCATTTTGTTATTCTGTATCTGTATCCTTATACGTGTTAACACTCTCAGCCGCGCACACTGCTGACTATAGGCATCACCTTATCACTTTCGTTTTTTACGCCTCTTTGATCACAACGTATGCATAAACCACTCATTTTATATCAGGTCAGGTGCATTATGCTCACGCGTTGGCTCTGCACTAGACATAATGATATTATGTGCTACAAAGCAGTCGACCTTTGCAAACAGGTTTTGCTGTGTTTGGGTTACGACTGCAAGGTATTCATTTATGTATGTGAAGATTTGGCAGGGGTGCCTTTGGAAAAAATGGAATTTGCAATCTTTCCTCCTTGCCATTCTTATCTTATGTAAGCTGTATCTATATCTAGGTTTTGACAATCAGGTTCCTGTAGAAGCATATTATTAGATGTGAATAATTTATATCTTTTATGTCCCAAAAACTGAAAGAAGAGAGAAAACATCTTTAAGATGTAAAAAATATAACGTTTTACGTAACTATCTAATCTCAGTGTATATAGTATTTCAAGATATACAACAAGGTACCTAAGTATACATATACCCAAACATATACCTATACAAGTGCCTCTACTTCAGTATATTTAGTTCTAGGTTCTTTACTATGTACTTAGTAATGTTTTAATATCACTTTTTAATTTAAATCGTTTACTTTACGAGCAAACATTTGCGTAGATGTGCATAATCATTTTTTATATGTGCTATCCATTCCCTTGACACAATACTATTTAGCCAAGTTGACTCTACAGTCATAATCAGAATATTAATTAAGAGCTCCGACCACTTCTTACACATTTTAAAGTGCTACGATGGCAAACACTTAATTGATATTTATTTCGTTTAGCCATTCTGACTCGATTGGAAATCAAAATGACATAAGTTGTAGTTAAGTAAGGACCTGTCTATAATGTATATGTAATATGTTACCAAGCACCGATGGGGATAAGTCTTCTCAGTGCTGACATGTAACACTTTTGACACAGATGTACACATGTAATGTTACATAAAATAAGCATTACATCGTGTCTTGATTAGCTACAAGTACTTAGCGTTCGTACTGTATTCATTATAGATTACTATAAGTGTATATCATATATTGTATAGTAGCAGACATTGCTTTATGTATATTTGTATGTACATCATGACATAAATTGGCATATTTTTGATGATATAACTAAAACACTAAACTTGTATTTGTGTTAAGGCAGAAGCAATAATAAAATATTTTTAGCACAAAAATGCAAAGACAATATGTTGGCAATTTCTAATACGGAATGTAAACAATTGTTTTCTGTTTATGTCTAAGCAATTTAGGGCAAGACCGTGAAAGCCTATTAGTACAATTACGTACAAATTATCAAAGCAGTCTGTTCATACAATTTTCTATTTCAGGAAGTAATAAAATTCTGCCGATAAGATGAACTTGGACTTAATTCTCAATCATTGTAAAATACTTTCATGTTTTGATAGACAAGATACTATTATATTTGCATTGCCAATTTAATATGTAATGGGTAACGAAACATTATTGCATTCA